>JAZHYW010007620.1:0-15561 GCA_037355805.1 Ixodes ricinus
TCAAGTAAAATATCATATTGTTGCATTATCAGGGCAGTTTTTCAGACCTGCGGAGTCGCAATGCCTTTCCACCTAACCTGATGAAACCGGCCGGCAGCATCGCGTGATGCCAAAGAGCGGCGTCATGTGGCGTGCATTTGGTGTTCTGCTTGGCGCAGGTACACATACCCCCATTAGTGGTTTACACCACCTGTTTTCGAACCTACCTTCACGGCTTCGTCTTTAGACCGCCAGGCACTACGAACATTTGATTCGCTCGAGCAGGTTGGCGAGTGAAGCCTGCCGCCAGAGCTTTCTGTTTTAGCCACTAGGTGCCACCTATTTCGCTGGAGTGGTCAATTCCCGATAGGGGCTTTTCTAGTCCCTATCTGTGACGTAGCGATCCGGATTATACATTGCCAGCGACTATTTTGATGGTGTATGCAAAAAGCACATTGGAAGGTTGTATTCATAGCACCTAAAACAGCGCCGTCAAAGTTAAAGTGTGACGTTCCTTCATTTTCATCAATGAAAGTAAAATTATTTACGCTCAAGACATCCTAGTGAGCGTTTGTTCAATCGTGGAAGGACGACCACCCTTTTGGTCGTGCGCATCGTCAAACGTGATCATAACCATTACACCGCATGTACAGTACGTCGCCAAACGTCATCGATCGCCCCAGAATGTTTCCTGTGCGGAGAATGAACGCTTTAGAAGACACCACATGCAAAAGCGTCCACCATAGGTTCTCCGCGTTTAAATAAACCTAAAGATATAGATAACTCCCCCCCCCCCCCTCCCCCGCTTTCCCAAGCCAACTTTGTTTGCATAGTTCACAAGTCCGGGAAAACCCACCTGCAAACAGCCAAACAGCGTGTGAAACTCAGGCCGCTCATTCGTCTGATGCAACTGTATCGCAACTTTCACAGCATAAAGGGGGCGCACTAGTCCCTACAAATGGCTGTCATCTGGATAATCGTCGTAGAACAGCAGTACAAAGTTGGAAATGCGACGCGTAATTCTAATTTTGTGAAATACGGGTGATATAAGAGGCATTCCTCATACTTTCTCGTCAGGAAGGTGTAAACAAGAACCTTCATTCTGAAGCCAATCATCCAGGAGCTAGGGAGCACGATTCTTACAAAGCGGTACCAGCATCGCTGAAAATTGCGAATCGACTTCTCTCTCTTGTGCGTCATTGATCATGGCCGGACTGCGATTCACGCGCTTCTATTTCATGCTGCCTTTTCCGTCACCGGAGAAAGCATGCTCCTCTTTCTGCGTGAGAGGCTGGCGTCCCACTATTCTCACTGTTCCACCCTGCTAACCGTGCTGCTCAAACGGGTATGTTTCGGCTTCTCTTTCCACAAGGTGCCCAGCGATGAATCTCTGAGCATAAACTGCAAAAAGAAGATGATAAAAGAACCGTGTTGTCAAGGGCAAGTCCCCATCTACGGTTGTGTGCAGCAGACAGCAGACAGCGAGCGCGTATCCAATCCGGCCTTGCATTGATTTTCATTTTCGCGAGCAAGAAACAGAAATAGGGATGCAGCCGCCATGCCTTGCGCCCGCACCCAGTGATCGGTACCAAATAAACGCTTTCTTTCTTCAATTGCACAGGGCTTGGAATGCACATTTTAGTCGTTAGCATTCTGAATACACAGTGATCTTTCCTACCTATGCTGTATATCTACGGAGGCAAAGGATAACCTAGAAACAGCTTACCTTACATCTTGAAACAGTTAGCTTAGCTAGGCCAGCTTTATGTTGTACCGTGTACCGCGCCAGACGTGACACCTGATGATCTGTGTTGTTATACCTATTAAATATTTTCAGTTTCGCATGTAGACGCCCGAAATCAGACTTTGAGCCGTGATAATTATAAAACTACGCGTAATATTCACAAAAAATATACCTTGTAATTCAATTACACAGAATGTCTGAAAACAGTCGTATTCCCAAATTTGAAAGTATTGACCGGAGCTACCTTTAAGCTCTCAGTGACTGTGAAGGCGACGTGTCACGCTTCGACCTAGTAAGGGCAAAGATCATTATATCTTCTTAATTCATGCTCAAGTATCACATGGTTCGCTAGACTTCAGATTGACCAAAGATATTATATAATCGTTAGAAAACCATGCCTGGTAGCTGTGTCACCGTGTTCGTTTGCCGAAATGCCTATACCGGTAATTTTTCCGCTAGTCAAATATTTTAACGTTTATGTAAGTAGCATTTATCGGGAAGCGTACTTTTGTAACGTCGAGCTTGTCAAGCGATATGGTACCTGTTTTCAGGCAATGAGTATTAAGTTAACCCTTCTAATGCGTTTGTGGTCAGCCAATTCAAATACGTTTTTTTTCTTACAGACTGAAGAAACTTCGTTGACTCCTAACTGTGTTAGTCGCGAGATCTTACCGCTCTTCCAGTGAAGGCGTCGCATCTCGTGATGAAAAATTCTCAATTTTTGAACTTTTTTATACAGAAAGTAGAAAGTTGAATGTGTAAAAAAACATAAAAACTGGAATAAATTATTATCTATATATTTAGTCCAAGGCTCAATAGTATAAAATAAGCAATGACCAAATAACGTTTTTTGTAGTTTTCCATTCCATCCAGAGGTGAAGATAGTTTCGTTTCCATTCCAGTCAACGGGTCACGAAAACAAACATCTTGTCTCTGCGAATTACGGTTAATTAGAGCGACTTGTGTTAGTTATGTTTTGTTAACTTTAATTACAGTGAAACCTAAATGACAAAAAGAAAAAAGAGCTGGAATCAAAGATGTTTGCGATTCAATAAAGGCAGTTGTTTATTTTTCTTTTTTAATTGATCATCGATTTGCCTCGATGTCCCAAAATAAAAAAAAAGAAAGATACACAGAAGAAAGTACTCTTCTTTAGCTGCACGTTCACCGAGCCAGCTTTGAAGGCAGCTCGACTCGAGCATCCCCGCGATCGCTGACGCCCGCAGCTAGATCCCGTCAACCCGCGGAAGTCCCTCCGGACAAACTCCGCGGCGGACGACAAGCAAACAGAGGCCGCAACAAAAGTGCCGTGTCCCCCTCCGAGCTGCCGACGGAGCCAAAGTTCAATTCCCTCGTACCCGCGCGGAATCCATCCCTCTACACACACACGCACACACGCACATACACACGCACACTCCCGTTCAGATTGAATTCTTGTGTCGGAACCGACGCAATCTGAAGGACTCTCCTCCCATCTGCCGCACGAATCAATTTCCGACCGGGGGTTTGTTTTTCCTCCTTTCGTCGTTTTCATTTTCTCCCCTTCCTTCTCTTCGTGCCTTGGAGAGGCATGTCCCCCAAACCGGCCCCTCCTCCCCTGTTTTTTTCGTTGTTTTTGTTTTGTTTCGGTGTGTTTGCTCACCGAGGATTGTCGACGGAGCTGCCCGAGCATCGATACTGAGATTCACCTGCGTCGACGGATCCGCGACTCGACTGAGATTCCTCCTCTCGCTTGGGCACCTCCGCCGCAAGCTGAATTAAACTCTGTTTTACCGTACCGTGGACCTCGGCAGATGCTGCGAGCCACTGGAGCCAACTCAATGCCGTGCCAACGCCACGTGACCTTTGGGAGGGGCAAGGACGCGCGCTGCGCGTAGTCACCTGGTATGTTCACAGTGCTGGATTGACTCGAAAGGCTCGTGAGCGCCCGCTGCGCTCCGTCATAAGATGGAACGAGTTATAGACTGACGAAAGAAAGGGCTATTCGGCGCGGAGGAGGCGGGAGGTTAAAGGTCACACGTCGCCTGTAGAAAGTTAACGATGGCGCGGAGTGTGCTACAGCCGGTGATAATCAGCATGCAGGAAGGTTTTTATTGACTGCGAGGATATCCATTGCTTTAGTGAACCATCTAGCAGACGGTTATTTCAGTGACCGCGAAAACATCTCGTAACGGCGGCCATCTTGAACAAGCCACTATGCTTCGTGTCACTGGTTGTGTCCAGTGCGTGCGAAGGCTAAGTTAGGCAAAAAGAGAAAGGGCGAACACTAGGAGGGCGGGAGGGCAGAGGAGGGCAAGGGAAAGAGAGACCATTAGCATCGTTACAGACGACAGGATGTTTATCTCCACCTTCAAGCCTTCCTAGTGCTTGCCCTTTCTCCTCTCGACTGGCGTCACCTTCGCCTGTACTGCACGCAGCTAGTGACGCGGAGTGTCAATGGTGGCACCGATCCGTGTGGCAGAAAAACTGTGGTATGGTTCGACGCACTGATGTCCTGCTCCGTCCTGAATTTCCTCCTTTCTACGGTTCTGTGTGCACGTTCTACGTGTACGCAGGATGCCATGCTGGGTAGCTTTCATTTTCTGAAACTGGCTTCTGATCCACGGCACAGTGATTGCCACACGCCTTCGTGAAAAATATCACCTAGCGATTAAAGACCTTGAGGCTTACCTTGCTCGTATTTAGTGGGTTAAAAAGATGTTTGCTGGACGTAAACTTTTATGAGACTTTTCTTCGAGATACGGGTTGACAAGGATGCCGGCTCGAAAGGTAGCAACGCTTAACGAACGACTTTTATTATCAAGATGATAAAAATGCGCCGAGTAACTGAGGGAGAGAGGAGACGAGAGCGCTCGGAGACGTCAGAACGCCAAGCTCAGATTCGAAGGATTAATGGATAGGCCTACGGCTGCCCTTTGTCTGCACTGTACTCGTCGAACGCGTTCAAATTCGAACGGCCGGACGCCGGCGTTTCACGTTCTGCCGCATTCGGCGAGTGCAGTGAGACAAAAGGCGAGCTAACTTTAAGTCTACCCTCTCCTCCGTTTCTCGGCGCATTGAAAAGCGACTGGTTGATATAGAATATTGTTTCGCATCAAGGTGCTCTATATAGGAGAAATAAATGGCCTACAAAAAATGCGCGCTTACAGAGAACGAAATTTTTTGAGGTGCCGACAAAGATATAATTCTTGTAGTTGGAGTGGATTGTATCAATAACTTCGGGGACTATACTCAGGACTTCACCGCTCCTTTGCGCATGGATACCGTATGGTTATCAGACTACAAAAACGTATAGACTAAGACTTTCCTAATGGTGGGGATATTAGGAGTGATTGTATTGCGCACTGCGTGAACAGTAAACTGCGAAACACCATTATGCCCTCCCCCCCCAAAAAAAAAAAGAAAAAAAAGAAAGGGGTGTGTTTGCCATGACATGTTAGTCTGCGCTCCCCGTCAAAGTCGGTATCGAGTATCACGGCATAAAGGTTTATACTCGGTTTCGCTGTAAGTCATAGCGGAGTCGACGCTACGAGCCAATGAGAACAATCAAGCAGGGCCAAAAAGCGCTAGGTCATGGAGCTCGTCGTGTTCTCTACTCTGTTAACCTCTAAGCCAAAACTGTGATGAGAGCTACGCTCTTCCCAGAGCAATCAATCACCTCTCCCCCATCACCTGACCCAGCTTTCCGCTTTAGAATGTGGGCGAGAGCGTGAAACGAGGCGAAGGATCGACACTGATCCAACGGCCTCTTAGCCTTCCCCGCAGTCTCAGCTCGGGGGTGAGCAGACTCTAGCGCGCATATCCCCAAAGAACGTAAGGGCGGAAGTCAGCTGTTGTAAGGACGGTTTGCAGCAGCTGCACGTGGGCGCCGACATAACCAACCTACACTTTTTGTTTCCTCTTATTATGTTTACTTCACTTCATCGTGACCCCAGCGGGGCACGTTTTATATAGCCTTTTAGATTCTACCGTGTGCTTCGCCCTAGCATTGTCCTTTGTGAAGCTCGTCGACGCCCGCTTCACTGGCTCTTCATCTCTGTAAGACGAAAGAACGTCAGCAATGGCGGCTGCAATCTTTAGCATGAGCAAAGCGTCTATACTGAACATTCTGAAGTAACCTGAGGCTGAGGAATACGAAAGTTGATCACTGAGAGTGTCAACTTTCGTGCGTTAAGTGTCAACCAAAGTTGACACCAAGAGGAAATACAAAAGTGTCAACTTTTGTATTCCTCTAGTCTCAGGTTAGTTTATAAATGTTCGTGTATCGCTACCCTCTAGACCAGTGGTTCTCAACCGTTAATGTTTTGCGGACGCTTTGTTGATCGGCAGAGATCATGGAGGACCCCTTTCGCGGTGAGTGGAAGGGAAAGGTATGAATTAACTATGATAGAGATTTAATAAATTGATATAACAAATTGCTAGTGTGAAGTAGACTTCTCTTATTGACATACACACGAGAAAACTCGCCCGACAATTGGAACATTTCTTCTCAATCTAAGAAAAGACAACTTTTATTGCTGAGCTTAACTGATGAGCAGGGCTTCGCGGTCCCCGAATGGCTTCGCGGACCCCAAAGGGTCCGCGGACCCCGACTTGAGAACCACTGCTCTAGACCAATCCAAGCGCTGTGTATGCATCAGGACCATGTGTTCTTAGAGTGCCTGTTCGTGCTTGTGTGCGTTGTATTATTTACTGCACTTTGATTCGTGATAAAACAAGATATAATGCTCTCTTTTTTCAAAACACCAGTGAAAAAGTACTTTTTATTTTGTAAATTTTATAATGGTTGAAAAGTGACTGCATGTCAAAGAACAGTGTTTCATAAAAATGCTCTTCAGGAAGGTTTTAGTGTTCCTAAACAAAAAATCAGCTTGCAAAACAATTCCAAATATTCAGACACTGGCTATAGGTAAGAGTGTGTAGGGTTTAGGAACAATACTGGATCCTGGGGAAGTATCGCCAAGTGCCCCGAACGGAAGTGGCATAGCCAGGGGAGAGGGAGGCTTCAGCCCTCCCCCCCTGAAACCCAGCTTACCCTATATTATATACATGCATTTTGACCCCTCCACCCCCCCCCCGCACCCCACCAAAAATCCCAGCCACCTCAGCACCTCCCTCCAAAAAGAGTTCCTGGCTACGCCACTGCTGTGCAGTTAGCATTTTGATCCACGGAATGAGCAGTTTCTCATTCACCTCTTCAGATTTAGTGAGCTAATCCAAACTGGCGGTGAGAAGCTGCTTCATAAAGACATCTATTGTTGACTGATATTTTGTTATCCACAAACTCGAAAAGAAGCACCGTACATCTTCATATATCCACCACATACATCGTCGGCACTTGGCAGGATTGAAAAATTATTTTCCTCTCGTGAAATACGCAAACAAATATATATCAATGTGAGATATATGTGGACATATGCCAGATTTATCAGTTGATTTCGTATGCAGTGCCAAAGACGCTTTCACTGATCAGGAACGCCTTGAGTACAGACGCGTCGCCACGACCTTGGCGCGGCTGGTTCAGAATGACCATTTCGAAGTTCAGAAAGTACCAAATGGCGAAGGCCACGGCAACCGATAGACTTTCAGCCGATCGCCTTGCGGGATTTTGGTCGTCTGTATGTTCATACCTGTTTGTGTACTGCTAGCAGGCGGGAAAGACGATGGCTACTACTTCCCCAGGATCCAGTGACTAAATGTCCCCAGCAGTACTCTCCACAATTATTATTGTAGGTTAAAGCTTAAGAGCAGACAGAGTATAAGCTGAGTAATCACAAAGGCATGGGTGTGAGACTGCAGGGCTAGTGTGATGTATCTGCTTATGCTATAGCAGATGGCGGGTCATGTTGGGAAGCGCGCGGTCCTCGCGTGCTGAGAGCGCGCGGTTTGAAAGAGCACGGGTCTCGGTCAGTCGGGAGCCATGATTAAAACGAACGAGTCGAGCGACTAACGGCTGCAACTGGGTCTTACTCCCGATACATCACACTTTTGGCGACGAGGTCGGTGAACGGACACCACAAGAGCGAGTGAACCATGGCTACCCAGGGCAAGCTTGAAGAATTTGATGGAACAGCGTGGCCGTCTTGGGCAGAGCGACTCGGATTCTACTGCGAAGCAAACGGAGTGCTGGAGCCTACAAAGAAGAGGGCTTTACTGCTGACCCTTTGCGGAGCAAAACCTACGAAGTTGTACGAGCGCTCGTGGCACCAAAGACTCCTGGTGAGGTCAGTTTCGACGAGCTCATGGCGACATTGAAGAAACACTACGACCCGCGGCCGTCGGAGCTTTTCAGCAGGACGAGATTTCAGCGAAGGGACCAGCAGGTGGGGGAGTCGATATCGAGCTATGTTGCAGCTTTAAAGAAGCTTTCTGCCGACTGCAATTTCGGAGTTCTGACGGCAACCCCAGCGGCGGTCACAGCTAGCACCAGCACCGCAGGTTCCGCAGGCGAAGCACGATCTCCTGCTCGACAGCCAGAGCTGAACCCAACGTTGCTGCCTCTCGAGGTAATGTTGAGAGATCGTTTTGTGTGCGGCCTGCGCGACGAACATTTACAACAGCGACTGTTTGCAGAAGTAAACCTGACTTTTCAGAAGGCGCACGACATGGCGCTGCGGACAGAGAGCGCCGCACAGCATCAAAAGGATTTGAAAGCAGGGAAGTCCGAAATTCACGAAATCCGGAAAGATAAAACAACGCTTAAAAAAAGAGACACTAAGGAAAGGAGAACATCCGAATCGACCAGATGCTACAGGTGCCAGGAACAGCATTCAGCTGCTTCCTGCAGATTCCGCAACGCGCGATGCAACTTCTGTCACAAAACGGGCCACATTGAAAAGGCTTGCTTTGCGAGGACAGGACTCAAGAAATATCCGCACTCCACACATATCATCGAAAAAGAAGATCATGCATCTGAAACCGAGGATGATTCTCCTGGAACTTCGGCAGATCTATACGAGCTTAATGCTCTGCGAGCATCAAGTACATCACCCAAGTTTATGATCAAGCTCAAGATTGAAAATCGAGCCATGGATTTTGAGGTGGACTCGGGAGCGGCCTGCACCATCATCAGCGAGGAAACATATCGTCAGATGTGGCCAAAACACCCTCCGAGGCTAGACCAAGAAGATGTGACCCTACACACCTGGTCAGGCGAAGGAGTGGAAGTGCTCGGCACAGCCGATGTCCAGGTACGACACAAGTCCAAGGACTACGTACTACCTCTGTTAGTGACGCGAGGAAGGGGCTGCAACCTGCTAGGAAGGAACTGGTTCAACGCACTAAGAATCCGAGTGAGCGGAATACACCACGTGGACGCCAACGACAACGTTGCAAGGGTTCTAAGCACACACGACAAAGTCTTCGACAGCAAGATCACCGGACACAATGGCCCACCTGTGCACCTGGAGTTGAAAGAAGATGCCAAGCCACATTTTCTCAAGGCACGACCGGTGCCGTTCGCGATGCGGACAGCAGTAGAGGCCGAAATTCAGATGCTCCAAAATCAGGGCATCCTCGAACCAACTCAACACTCGGAGTGGGCCACGCCAGTCGTAGTCGTCCGGAAGAAAGATGGCACTATCAGATTGTGTGGAGATTACCGTAGCACGGTCAATAAAGAAGCAAGGACAGCGGTGTACCCAATGCCTACGATTTCCGAGATACTAGCGAATCTCCAGGGCGGATCAGTGTTTTCAACTCTGGATCTCACTCAGGCCTATCAACAACTGAGCCTGACTGCTGAGACTGCAAACGTGTTGACCATCAACACCACAAAGGGACTTTTAGGGTCAAGAGGATGCCTTTTGGTATTTCAGCAGCTCCGGCGATTTTTCAACGATTTATGGAGACAGTGCTAGCAGGAATTCCTGGAATCGGAATATACTTAGACGACGTAATTATCAGCGGATCAACACCATCGCAACATCTGGAAAGGCTCAATACGGTACTATCACGACTTTCCCAAGCAGGCCTTCGTCTCAAAAGGGAAAAGTGTCGTTTCGCAGTTGATCGAGTGCGGTACCTCGGACACATCATTGATGCGGCAGGCATTCATGCTACCGACGACAAGCTCAAAGCCATCAAGGAGATGCCTGAGCCAACGAATCGCACAACTTTGCAGTCGTTTCTCGGCCTGTTGGCATTTTATGACCGATTTATAGCAAATCGGGCAACCATTGCAAAGGAGCTCTACACTCTCCTCGAAAAAGACGCTCCCTGGAAATGGGACAAAAGGCACCGGGAAGCTTTTCAACAATTGAAAGAAGCCATTACGCAGGAAACGGTGTTAGCACATTATGACGAGAAGAAAGGCTTGGTAGTATCATGCGACGCGTCACCGTATGGCGTTGGAGCGGTTTTAGCGCAGCTAGACAAAGACGGAAACGAAGCTCCCATCATGTTTACCTCGAGAACCTTGGGAGAAGCGGAGAAGAACTATTCGCAATTGGATCGAGAAGGACTGGCAATTGTGTTTGCCATGCAACGTTTCCACCGATATCTTGCCGGACGTCACGTGACAGTAACCACCGACCATCAGCCTTTGCTTGTGATTATGGGTCCGAAAGCGCCAGTGCCAGCGGTTCTGTCACCGCGCATGACACGATGGTGTGTGAAATTGGCTGCATACGACTACGAACTCGTCTACAGAGCAGGAAAACACAACCAAAACGCAGACGCGTTGAGCAGACTACCATTAAGAGAAAGTGAAGATGAACCGCGACCACCAGGGGACGTTCTTATGCTGGAAGCATTGACTAAGCCTCCCATGACGGCTAAAGACCTTGCAGACCAGACTGCTGTGGACCCCACGCTTTCTGAAGTTCTACAAGCAGTCAGAAGTGGAGAGGTCAAGAAGCTAGCTGGCGACCGTTTCACAGCCTACAAGATGAAGTCCACGGAACTATCGATACACCGAGGTTGCCTGATCTGGGGATCGCGCATCGTAATTCCCATTTCTATGAGACCAGAGGCATTAGCCTTGGTACATGCGGGACACAGGGGAGTGGTCGCCATGAAGGCTTGCGCCCGAAGTTACCTCTGGTGGCCGGGGATCGACAAGGAGATTGAGTCCTGTGTGGCCCAGTGCGACACGTGTCAGCGACACCAGAAGGCGATACCAAAAGGAAGCAGCCCAACATGGGAAAGACCGTCGACTCCGTGGGACACCCTTCATGTAGACTTGGCGGGACCGGTGGACGGAAAAGTGTTCCTGGTCATTGTGGATGCGTTCACTAAGTGGCTTGAAGTACGTGCTATTTCGAGTATGACCTCTGCATCCATTATCTGTGAGTTACGCAACGTTTTTGCGACGTTTGGTGTACCACGAAAAGTGGTATCGGATAATGGGTCGGCTTTTGTTTCCAATGAGATAAAGACATTTTACCGCCTAAATGGAGTTTTGGCGGTCACAAGTGCGCCGTACCACCCCGCAACAAACGGTCAAGCGGAACGGATGGTGCAGCAGCTAAAGCAGGCGCTTGCTAAAAGAGAAAGGGAGGAATTTAAGTGTTTTCTACCACGGTTCCTCTACAAGCAACATACCACAGTGCACACGGCGACAGGCAAGACACCAGCGTGGATGATGTTCGGACGAGAGTTGCCATCTCCACTTGAGAGACTGATACGCGTACCCAAGGACGAGGTACAAGCGACAACCGAAAATCCACGTCAGTTTATGGTGGGACAATCCGTATGGGTTCTAAAGTTCCCAAGTGGACGAACTTGGATGTCGGGGGTCATCACAGAGCGCCTGGGTTCACGGTCATGGATGATCCAGACAGAAGACGGACAAGTTCGACGGCACATGGACCACATACGACCAAGGTTATTAGCTGCACGTCGGTCGAGTGATACACCCTCAGCAGCCTGGGGCTTGGACGTTCAGGCCGAAGAGGCACCAGCTGACGCGATAAGTGCAGAAGGTCACGAAGTGTCCGAACCTGTGGCTATGCCCATCCGTGCAGGAACGCGGGAGCGAAGACCGCCCACAAGATATGGGATCACAGCCAAGTGAGGGGAAGATGTGATGTATCTGCTTATGCTATAGCAGATGGCGGGTCATGTTGGGAAGCGCGCGGTCCTCGCGTGCTGAGAGCGCGCGGTTTGAAAGAGCACGGGTCTCGGTCAGTCGGGAGCCATGATTAAAACGAACGAGTCGAGCGACTAACGGCTGCAACTGGGTCTTACTCCCGATACATCACAGCTAGCTACCCTAAGGGTGTTACGCAACGTCACTCAGGATGCTGGCGAACACCATAAAAATAGGAGTGTAGACAATATTAGCGTCATCAAAGGAAGTATTTTTGGGAGCGACGGCAAGTTTACAAGCTGACACGAACCACATGGGATTGTTGCATGCATTAACAGCAAACGCCCCGAGCACAATGAATCATGCACAGCAGATAAAGGAGATCCACGACACTGGTGACTGCTCTCGGCCGCCTTATGTACTCTACAACTCAAAAATAGTCGATTTTCCAGCGTGACCACTTCCACAATTACGAAGGTTACACGAGGATTTGAATGATTAAGTGGTCTCAAAATGGTGGACAATACTTTCCCGCTAAAATTAGCAGATTCTTTCGGCAGTACCATCTCAGAATTTGTTGACCATTCCAATAGTATCACAGACAAAAAGCACGGCTCCATCGCCGGTGGCTACCTTAGTCCCACTGGCTTGCACTAGAAGATCATATGATCAGCCAATAGACCTTTCCAGAAAAATGTGGCGCCCCCGCACGAGGTTGACGCATATTGACGTCACGATGTACAGCACGTAAGCTTCTGCCGGAATCCGCGAAAACAGGGAGTTGACGTTGGTTTCGTGCGCAGGCGTATACATCTGAACAGCCCCGCAATTCCCCTCTCTCGGGGGGGGGGGGGGAGTCGCCAAGTAATGCGGCGTATTTAAGAAATGCGCACTCAAGAAATTGAAAAGCGGTCCTTTGATCCTGCCCTCACCCGTATGAAAACGCAATCGTGCTAATGCGGCCTGGTGCGACGAAGTTGACAAACTGCGTCGCTGCTACCTGTGGCACACGGGCCGGCGTCCTTCGCAGGAGACACCGTGGGTGTCCTTTTATGCAGCTAGGACGAAATGTTTGAGACAATGCTACTCTCTTCCCTATCCGATGCCGGATCCGCTTCAATGCCCCTCTACACTCACGCTCTGCTGCCATCCCGTAACGCGGCTCACTCCTCTATCCGCGCTGCGTGCCCGCACCTATCGCTTTGCTGCACCCCTTATTATCCTCTGCGTCCCGCTCAGCTATGTGATACAGTCCGCTTCGCTGAAAAACCAATGCTGCCCGCTGCGCGCTATCCGCCACGTGTCCCCACCGAGATATGCTATGTGGGCCCCTCTGCGGCCCCGTCCGCCATCCGCCATCTTAGCGCTCTACCCCGCTGTCGTATGCTGCACGGACTGGCCGCTGCCGCCCGCTCCGCCATCACCTATCACGCAGTAGTGCGCGTTGACCATGCGTGGCCCGGCGCGCTATTAGGGAGTTTTCACGTGGTCCGCGTTTTCCCCTCGCTAAGCCCTCCACGCAACGAAGAAGCCGCTTCTGCACCTACACGCTGGTGGCCTTGACTGGCAGGTTCCGGTTATTACAGCGGGTTTGCGGAGAGCGTTGCGGGACGGTTAGAAAACCATCTACGAAAGCTCCCTATTAGCCTGACGAGGAGGAAGTCAAGGTTGGAATAACTGACTCGCTTTTTATTTCGCATACGCGCTGCCCAGTCTACAGAAACCGCCGTATATTGTTTTGTTTTTTAAATTAGAGGCGGAAGCCTCATATGTCTCATCGTTCAGTCGACCTTCAATGTCCCCGGGCGAAGCTCGTCGGCGACACGAAAGGTGTAAACGTTGCCACGTGACATCTGCGGTTTTTAATATTCCCCTGAAAATACTTTTTTCGCTCTCTTTCGCTGTGCTGGCGTCGGGCCAGAGACGGCTCGTTCAGTAGTCCGGACGCGGTAATCCTCCACCGCCACGGCGGAGGGGGCGCCACCCATCCCATACAATCAGGTGTCTGTCTTTAATGCATCGGTGCTTGGGCTTTACCGCCTTCTAAGTAGTTTAGGGATAACATAAGAGACCCTGTGGGAGTTTTTATTCGTGTTTTATTAGCAAATGTTTGGCTTATAATTCCGGTTTTTATTCCGGTTTGGTAAAAATAATGGATTTGGTCCGGTTTTTCCGTTCGTGTTTTGCCGTTCCGGTTCCGACAGCCTGGTAGAAGCGTCAGGTTACCTGTCTCAACGGTATAGAAGACTTCCCCACTATGTTTCTTTCCGCTAATATTCAACTTGTTAAATACCTGTTGCGGAACAAGTCCCACAATTCAGCTGCATAGCGAACAACTCTGACTGTTGAATTTAAACCAGCAAGAATAGCTTGTTACCCGACGAGTAGGTTAGCAGAGTTCACGATACTATTGCTCAACACCGGTAAAGGGGTTTTAAGATGACTTAAAAGCTCGGAGAAGTAACTAAAATTGGGTATAATGGGTACTTGATGATCAGACGAACAAGAACCTTGAGGATGACAACGAAATAATGACACTGAGCGATAGAACCGCGAACCTTTTAGAATATGAAGCTACGTTGGTTCTGTCTAAGCCTCATAATATAATATTTTAAGCACACGCCTGCCATTATCAGATTGCGCTCAATCCATTTTCGCTTTCAGTGTTAATTTCTGTTTTTGCTCTCAGGCTCTACGGACAAACGCGGAGAAGTCATTTTTCGGAGATACAACAAAAAAGGATGAACGGTGAGAAAGAGGACAAATCTACAGTGCCAGGGCATGACGCGAACAAAAAAGCAGCAGCCCTACGACTGGATGCCTTCAGCGATTGATTTTGAACGCTTTTATTTCAGGATCTTCTACAACATTGTTAGACAAAACTGCTGAAATAGGCCTCTAGAAGTGAATCGGGGCCGGCCTGCTGAGACAGCAGCGTCTCGGCCGCAGGCCTGGGTAAAAGAAAGCACTACAAAGCCTGGGGCGCGCGAGCATCTTCAGACGCGGCAGGTACCGCTCAGCTCGTGCGCTGGCTTTAACGTAGTGCTTTTGATCTCGCGTGTCAGCTGAGACGTTGTTTCTAGCAAGCTACGACCTGGTTTCTCAAAGAGATTTTGGTATTTTTCGCCGTTTTCTTCCCCTTTCCCTTTCTTGTCCCCCGATGTTAGCGCCTGTTGTTGCGCCGATTAGCTGGACTTATTTTCTTCTTTATTGCTTCAACAATCCTGCAGATCATGACGCAACACGCGGCCGCGAGAGAGACTGGACGGCGCGGGCAGAAGGGGCACCCGCCGGCCGCCGACCGGACCGCATGCTTCATGTCGAGCGTAAGTCAGGTACGCAGCCCGATTCTACAGCGCGAGCATGTGAGCACTGGAGCGTGACCGTTACGCATTGCGGCGAGGCGCGTGCTTGGCAGAGACGCTGAAAGCCTGGAGCCCGCTCTTGTGGCTTCTGCTACGCTTTCACGGATTAAAGTGAAACGCGGTATAGCGGGACGGTGAGGGGAAGGACGGGAAGAAGGGCGAGATTGTGATCGGCTTTATTCTGCGGACGTTTCGTTTTGGAAATGCTTGAAGTTCGGCAGACCACGTGTCGCTAAAATCTGGATCTAAACTGCTAGCCGTGTCTCCGGAAGTTGAGTCAGCAGGAAAGTAGGCAGTCCTTTCATCGCTTCCTCGAAGATGGTCAAGCCTATGAAAGCTCACTTGCGCCCGCACATATCGCCGCACGTTCGAAACGTATGGACCGAAAAAAATCCGGGGCGAACCATTGCCAGCAGAGTCCAATGTTTTGCTGCTGATGCTGT
>JAZHYW010007621.1:0-11738 GCA_037355805.1 Ixodes ricinus
TCATGGTTCTATTGCCCAGTCTTATTATTTTGTTGTCATCCTTCAAGGTTCTTGTTCGTCTGATCATCGTTCTATTATATACAATTTGGTTACTTCTCTGAGATTTTAAGTCATCTTTCAAAACCTTTACCGGTGTTGAGCAATAGTACAGAACTTGAACCACGCGTCGAGTAATGCTATACTTGCTGGTTTAAATTCAACGGTCAAGTTGTTCGTTATTATGGCTGAATTGTGAGCTTGTTCCGCAAATTATGTAACAGTTGAATATCAGCGGAAAGAACATAGTGGAGGTCTTCTTGATAGACAGGTAACTTGACGTTTCTACCAGGCTGTCGAACCGAACGCAAACCCGAACAGAAAACCGGACCAAATCCATTATTTCGACCAAACCGGAACAAAACCGAATTATAAACCAAACATCTGCTAATAAACACGAATACAAAAATTCACAGGGTCTCTTAAGTTATCACTAAAACGACTTGAAGGCGAAAGCCCAAGCACTGATGTATTAAAGACAGACACATGATTTACGGATGTGGCGATCCGGAGGGGTACCGCCACATCAATAAATCATTGTCCGACGCCGTAGCCTTCCGCCGTAGTGGAGGGATACCGCGTCCGACTACTGAATGAAATATCTCTGGTTCGACGCCAGCCGAAGGACAAAAGCGAAAAGTCTTTTCGGAGGAATATTAAAATTCGCAGATGTCACGTAAACGTTTGGTACCTTTCGTGTCGCCGACGTGTTTTCGCTCAAGGACTTTGAAGGTCGACTGAACGATGAGACATACTAGACTTCCGCTCTAATGAAAAAAAAACAATATTATACGGCGGTTTTTGCTAGACTGGGAAGCGCTTTGGCGAAATAAAAAGCGAGTCAGTTATTCGAATCTTGACTTCCCCTCGTCAAAGGCTAATAGGGAGTTTTCGTAGATTGTTTTCACCGTCCCGCAACGCTTTCCGCAACCCGCTATAATTCCCGGAACTCTACAGTCAAGGCCACCAGCGTGTAGGCGCAGTAGCGACTTCTTCGTTGCGGAGGGCTTAGCGGAGGTAGAAACGCGGACTACGAAAACTCCCTAATAGCGCTGGGCCACCGTGCATATCACGCGCACTACTGCGATAGGTGATAGCGGAGCGGGCCGCAGCGGCCAGTCCGGGCAGCATAGGACAGCGGAGTAGGCCACATACGGATGGCGGACGGGGCCGCAGAGGGGCCCGCATAGCATATCTGGTGGGGACACGTAGCGGATAGCGCAGCGGGCAGCATTGGTTAGCGAAGCGGACTGTATCATATAGCTGAGCGGGACGCAGCGGATATTGGAGTGGGCAGCAAAGGATGGGTGCAAGGGGGCCATAGCGGATAGAGGAGTGAGCCACATATAGACAGCAGAGCGTGTTGTAGAGGGGTATTGAAGCGGACCGCATCGGATAGGGAAGACAGTAACATCGTCTTAAACATTTCGTCCTAGCGTATAAAAGGACACCACGGTGTCTCTGCGAAGGACGCCGTCGTGTGTGTCATACAGTAGCAGCGACGCAGTTTGTAAACTTCGTCGTGCTGTGCGCATTAGCGCGATTGCGTTTGCATACGGGCGATAGATCAAAGGACCGCTTTCATTTTCTTGAGTGCGTATTTCTTAAATACGCCGCATTACTTGGCGACTCCCCCCGCCCCACTCCCTTAGATTTTGTCGGTTTGTCGGTCTGTCGGTTGGTCGGGACAAGCCGTAGACCACCCGTACTCTCCGCCTATTCTCTTGCCCCTACACTCACAAAACACCGCCACCTCCTTCTCAAAGTCCCTCTACCCGCCTGTACTTCCACAAACCCCTACCCTCCCCCTTAGACTATCCATCCACCTTTCTTTTGCATGCCGGGGGTAGCTTCGCGATGCAAGGCGACGCATGCGATGCAATGGGTAGGTTGCTTCGCGAAGTAATCCATGAGTCACGGTTGTTCCGTAGTTTTGGTCGCTTCTGCTGTTCGTTTTTTTGTGAATGCAACCGTTGCAAATGTCTGGACCAGTCTTTACACTTCGCTTGAGAAAATATCGTCTCAGATCGTAAATGTAGCTAAAAAAATATGTGTTGTTCTGTATTTGTTTTATGGCATTCTTTTTTCATCAATAGGCCTTCCCGGAAAATCCCACAAGACATCCCGGAGAGGGGAATTGTGGGGCTGTTCAGATGTATACGCCCGTGCACGATTCATTTTCTCTTACACAATCCATTAGCACCATTTATTTTTTTCTTACAATAAGGAAACCAGAATGCTTAAAAGAGAAGGCGAACACAAAAGGATGTGATCCCATAACCTGTTGAGCTTTCCTTTACCCTTCCCCGCGTTCTGAAATTACAAAATGTCAAACCAACGTCAACTTCGTTTTCGATTCCTGCAGAAGTTTACGTGCTGTACATCGTGACGTCAATAGGCGTCAACCTGGCAGTGGGGGCGCCACATTTTTCTGGAAAGGTCTATTGGTTGATCAGATGATCTCTAGTGCAAGCCATAGGGACTAAGGTAGCCACCGGCGATAGAGCCGTGCTGTGTATGTGATACTATTGCAATGGTCACCAAATTTTGAGTTGGCCGTCGAAAGAATCTGCTAATTTTAGCGGGAAAATATTGTCCACCATTTTGAGACTACTTAGTCATTCAAACGTTCGCGTAACCTTCGTAATTGTGGAAGTGGTCAGCTGGAAATGACTATTTTTGAATTGTTGAGTACATAAGGCGGCCGAGCAGTCACCAGGGTCGTGAGTCCTATCTGGTGCATGATTTATTACGTCAGTGTTTGCTTTTAATGTGCATGTAACAGTAGCATGTGGTTCGTGTCGCTTGTAAACTTACTGCTCCCAAAAATAATTCCCTGGATGACGCTAATATTGTCTACACCCTATTTTTATGGTGTTCGCCAGCATCCTAAGGATGTTGCGTAACACCCTTAGGGTGCTAGCCCTGAGTTCTCACGACCATGCCTTTGTCATTGCTCATGCTTATACTATGCTCTTAAGCTTTCACCTACAATAACAGCTTGGTGGAAAGTACTCCCTGGGGATATTTAGTCACTGGATCCTGGGGAAGTAGTACCATTGCCTTTCCCGCCTGCTAGCAGTACACAAACAGGTATGAACATAAAGATGACCGAAATCCCGCAAGGTGATCGACTGAAAGCTATCGGTTGCCGTGGCTTTCGCCATTAGGTACTTTCTGAACTTCAAAATAATCATTCTGAACCAGCCGCGCCAAGGTCGTGGTAACGCGTCATCGTACTGAAGGCGTTCCTGCCAGTGAAAGCGTCTTTGGCACTGCATACGCAATCAACTGATAAATCTGGCATATCTCCACAGATATCTCACAATAATATATATTTGTGTGCGTATTTCACGAGAGGAAAATAATTTTTCAATGCTGCCAAGTACCGGCGATGTATGTGGTGAATATATGAAGATGTACGTGTGCTTTCTTTCGGGTTTGTGGATAACAAAATATCAGTGTACAATAGATGTCTTTATGAAGCAGCCTCTCACCGCCAATTTGGATCGGCTCACCAAAACTGAAGAAGTGAATGAGAAACTGCTCATTCCGTGGATCAAAATGGTAACCACACAGCAGTGGCGTAGCCAGGAATTTTTTGGGGGGAGGTGCTGAGGTGGCTGGGATGTTTATGGGGTGCGGGGGTCAAAATGCATGTATATTATAATATAGCGTAAGCCGGGTTTCAGGAGACGGGGGAGGGCTGAAGCCTCCTCTCTCCTGGCTATGCCACTGCCGTACGGTGCCCTTGGCGATGCTTCCCGGGATCCAGTATTGTTCCTAAACCCTACACACTCTTACCTATACCAGTGTCTGAATTTTTTGAATTGTTTTGCAAGCTGACTTTTTATTTAGGAACTCTAAAAACCATCCTGCAGAGCATTTTGATGAAACGCTGTTCTTTGACATCCAGTCAATTTTCAACCATTATAAAATTTAAAAAAATAAAGTCATTTTCCATTGGTGTTTTGAAAAAGAGAGCATTACACCTCGTTTTATCACGAATCAAAGTGCAGTAAAAATATACAACGCACACAAGCACAAACAAGAACTCTAAAAAGACACGGACATGATGCATGCTCCGTGCTTGATTGGTCTAGAGGGTAGCGATATAGGAACATTTTGAAACAACCTCAGATTGAGGAATACAAAAGTTGACACTTTTGTATTCCTCTTGATGTCAACTTTGGTTGACACTCAACGCACGAAAGTTGACACTCTCGGTGTCAACTTTCGTATTCATCAACCTCAGGTTACTTCAAAATGTTCAGTATAGGCGCTTTGCTCATGCTAACGATTGCAGCCGCCATCGCTGACGTTCTTTCGTCTTACCGAGATGCCGAGCCAGTGAAGCGGGCGTCGACGAGCTTCCACAAAGGCTAATGCTAGGGCGAAGCACACGGTAGAATCTAAAAAGGCTATATATAACGTGCCCTGCTGGGGTCACGATGAAGTGAAGTAAACGTAATAAGAGGAAACAAAAAGTGTAGGTCGGTTATGTCGGCGCCCATGTGCAGCTGCTGCAAAGCGTCGTTACAACAGCTGACTTCCGCCCTTACGTTCTTTGGCGATATGCGCGCTAGAGTCTGCTCACCCCGAGCTGAGACTGCTTGGAAGGCTAAGAGGCCGTTGGATCAGTGTCGATCCTTCGCCTCGTAATCACGCTCTCGCCCACATTCTAAAGCGGAAAGCTGGGTCAGGTGATGGAAGAGAGGTAATTGATTGCTCTGCGAAGAGCGTAGCTCTCACCACAGTTTTGGCTTAGAGGTTAACGGAGTAGAGAACACGACGAGCTCCATGACCTAGTGCTTTTTGGCCCTGCTTGATTGTTCTCTGAAAAAACGGTTGAAGTGCAGGCGAGCTGGTGTAAGTTATACATAATGATTGAAAACCTGAGACTGTGGTTTGAAAACGGAAACACGTGAAACACGTGATTTCACGTGTTTCCCTTTTTCAAACCACAGTCTCAGGTTTTCAATCATTATGTCTGATTGTTCTCATCGGCTCGTATCGTCGAGTCCGCTATGACTTACAGCGAAGCCGAGTATAAACCTTTATGCCGTGATACTCGATACCGACTTTGACGGGGAGTGCAGACTAACAGTCATGGCGAACACACTCTCTTCTTTTTTTCTTTTTTTTTGGGGGGGGGACATAACGGTGTTTCGCAGTTCATTGTTCACGCAGTGCGCAATACAATCACTCCTAATATCCCCACCATTAGGAAAGGCTTCTGAATATACGTTTTTGCAGTCTGATAACCATAACGGTATCCATGCGCAAAGGAGTGGTGAAGTCCCGAGTATAGTCACCGAAGTTGTCGATACAATCCACTCCAACTACAGAATAATATCTTTGTCGGCACCTCGAGAAATTTCGTTCTTTGTAAGCGCGCATTTTTATAGGCCATTTATTTCACCTATATAGAACGCCTTGATGCGAAACAATATTCTACATCGTCCAGTCGCTTTTCAATGCGCCGAGAAACGGAGGGAGAGGGCAGACTTAAAGCTAGCTCGCTGCCTTTGTCTCACTGCACTCGTCGAATGCGGCAGAGCGCGAAACGCCGACGTCCGGCCTTGCGGACAAAGGCAGCTGTAGGCCTACCTACTAATCCTTCGAATTGGAGCTTGGCATTCTGACGTCTCCGAGCGCTCTCATCTCCTCCTTTCCCTCAGTTACTCGGCGCATTTTTTATCCTCTTGAGAATAAAAGTCGTTCGTTAAGCGTTGCTACCTTTCGAGCCGGCGTCCTTGTCAACCCGCATCTCGAAGAAAAGTCCCATAAACGTTTACGTCCAGCAAACATCTTTTTAACCCACTAAATATGAGCAAGGTAAGCCTCAAGGTCTTTTATCGCTAGGCGATATTTCTCACGAAGGCGTCTGGCAATCACTGTGCCGCGGATCAGAAGCCCGTTTCAGAGAATGAAAGCTACCCAGCTTGGCATCCTGCGTACACGTAGAACGTGCACACAGAGCCGTAGAAAGGAGGAAATTGAGGACGGAGCAGTACATCAGTGCGTCGAGCAATACCACAGTTTTTCGGCCACACGGATCGGTGCCACCATCCATACTCCGCGTCACTAGCTGCGTGCAGTACAGGCGAAGGTGACGCCAGTCGAGAGGAGAAAGGGCAAGCACTAGGAAGGTTGGGAAGGTGGAGATACACATCCGCTCGTCTGTAACGTTGCCAGTGGTCTCTCTTGTCCCTTCGCCCTCCCTTGCCTTCCTCTGCCCTCCCGCCTTCCTAGTTTTCGCCCTTTCTCTCTTCGCCTAACGTTGCCTTCGCACGCACTGGACACAACTATTGACACGAAGTATAGTGGCTTGTTCAAGGTGGCCGCCGTTACCAGATGTTTTCACTGTCGCTGAAATAACCGTGTGCTAGATTGTTCAATAAAACAATGGATATCCTCGCAGTCCACAAAAACGTTCCTGCACGCTGATTATCACCGCATATAGCACAATCCGCGCCATCGTTAACTGTCTACAGGCGGCGCGTGACCTTTAAGCCTCCCCCTCCTCCGCACTGAATATCTCCTTCTTTCGTCAGTCTGCACCTCGTTCCATCTTATGACGGAGTGCCGCGGGCGCTACGAGCCATTCGAGTCAATCCATCACTGTCAACATACCACGTGACTACGCGCCGCGCGCGTCCTTGCTCCCCTCCCAAAGGTCACGTGGCATTGGCATGAGCATTGAGTTCGACTCTAGTGGCTCGAAGCGTCTACCTAGGATCCACGGTACGGTAAAACAGAGTTTAATTCAGCTTGCGGCGGAGGTGCCCGAGCGAGAGGAGGAATCTCAGTCGAGTCGCGGATCCGTCGACGCAGGTGAATCTCAGTATCGATGCTCGGGCAGCTCCGTCGACAATCCTCGGTGAGCAAACACACCGAAACAAAGCAAAAACAACGAAAAAAAGAGGGGAGGAGGGGCCGGTTTGGGGGACATGCCTCTCCAAGGCACAATGAGAAGGAAGGGGAGAAAAGGAAAACGACGAAAGGAGGAAAAACAAACCCCCGGTCGGAAATTGATTCGTGCGGCAGATGGGAGGAGAGTCCTTCAGATTGCGTCGGTTCCGACACAAGAATTCAATCTGAGCGGGAGTGTGCGTGTGTATGTGCGTGTGTGCGTGTGTGTGTAGAGGGATGGATTCCGGGCGGGGTACGAGGGAATTGAACTTTGGCTCCGTCGGCAGCTCGGAGGGGGACACGGCACTTTTGTTGCGGCCTCTGTTTGCTTGTCGTCCGCCGCGGAGTTTGTCGGGAGGGACTTCCGCGGGTTGACGTGATCTAGCTGCGGGCGTCAGCGATCGCGGGGAGGCTCGAGTCGAGCTGCCTTCAAAGCTGGCTCGGTGGGAGCGTACAGCTAAAGAAGAGTACTTTCTTCTGTGTATCTTTCTTTTTTATTTTGGGACATCGAGGCAAATCGATGATCAATTAAAAGAGAAAAATAAGCAACTGCCTTTATTGAATCCCAAACATCTTTGATTCCAGCTCTTTTTTTTTGTCATTTAGGTTTCACTGTAATTAAAGTTAACAAAACATAACTAACACAAGTCGCTCTAATTAACCGTAATTTGCAGAGACAAGATGTTTGTTTTCGTGACCCGTTGACTGGCATGGAAACGAAAATATCTTCACCTGTGGACGGAATGGAAAACTACAAAAACGTTATTTTGTCGTTGCTTATTTTATACTATTGAGCCTTGGACTAAATACATAGATATTAATTGTATTCCAGTTTTTTGTGTTTTTTTACATATTCACCTATCTACTTTCTGTATGAAAAAGTGCAAAATTTGAGGAGAATTTTTCATTACGAGATGCGACGCCTTCACTGGAAGAGCGGTAAGATCTCGCGACTAACACAGTTAGGAGTCAACGAAGTTTCTTCAGTCTGTAAGAAAAAAACGTATTTAAATTGGCTGACCACAAAGGCATTAGAAGAGTTATCTCAATACTTATTGCCTGAAAACAGGTACCAAATCGCTTGACAAGCTCGACGTCACAAAAGTAGACTTCCCGATAAATGCTACTTACATATATGTTAAAATATTTGACTAGCGGAGAAATTACCTGTGTAGGCATTTCGGCAAAAAAGCACGTTGACACAGCTACTAGGCATGGTTTTATAAGGGAATATAAAATATCTTAAGTCAATCTAAAGTCTAGCGAACAGTGTAACACTTGAGCATGAATTAAGAAGATATAATGATATTTGCCCTGACTAGGTCGAAGCGTAATACGTCGCCTTCACACTGACAGCTAAAAGGTATCTCCGGTCAATACTTTCCAATTTGAAAATACGGCTGTTTTCAGACACACTGTGTAATTGAATTTCAAGGTATATTTTTGTCAGTATTACGCGTAGTTTTATAATTATCTCGGCTCAAAGTCTGATTTCGGGCGTCTGCAGCGAAACCGAAATTATTTAATAGGGAGAGCAACACATTTAATCAGGGGTCACCAGGGACGGCGCCAGGATTTTCATAATGGGGGGATAGCGGGGAGGCAAACCAAATTGAGGGGGGGGGGTTGCTCTGAGGTGCTGTCACACACGGGCTTATCGAAGATAGCTTATGTGGTGTGCACATGGTAAAGGGAAATGAGGAGACACGAGGAGGAAGAGGAGGGGGGGGAGGGGGAGGGGGTATCGCAGCAGGGACCTCTGTCACCTGTGCTCAGACTCGCGACTGGGTTTTGCATCCGGATTCCCCATGACCTTGAATTTTACTAAGCTTGCCTTCCTTCACGTCTCCGGTCTCCACTGAAGATAAGCACCACAGAGCGGAATACGAGGAGAAAAGCCAGCAGACGTCACAAAGGGAGCTGCTTTTTCTAAAGCGCTTGATAGCTTACTCGCCCGCGGTACGACTTCCCGTAGATGGAAGTTAGTAGAAAAAGAAATGAATGGACGGCTCTAAAGGCTAAACACTCATTACACTGGGTCTTGAAGCCGACGTCGTAGGCAATTATTTACATACAAAGCTGCCCCATCTTGGGGTGGCAGAAGAAATTTTAGGAGAGGCGCTCGCCACCCCTCGCCTCCTTTTGGCGCCGTCCCTTGGCGTCACGTCTGGCGCGGTACACGGCACAACATAAAGCTGGCCTAGCCAAGCTATCTGTTTCAAGATGTAAGGTAAGCTGCTTCTAGGTTGTCCTTTGCCTCGTAGATATACAGCATAGGTAGGAAAGATCACTCTGTATTCAGAATGCTGACGACTAAAACGTGCATTCCAAGCCCTGTGTAATTGAAGAAAAGAAAGCGTTCGGTACCGATCACTGGGTGCGGGCGCAAGGCATGCCGCGTGGCTGCATCGCGGCTGCATCCCCTATTTCTGTTTCTTGCTCGCGAAAATGAAAATCAATGCAAGGCTGGATTGGATACGCGCTTGCTGTCTGCTGTCTGCTGCACACAACCATAGATGGGGCCTTGCTCTTGACAACACGGTTCTTCATATCATCTTCTTTTTCCACTTGGTGCTCAGGGATTCATCGCTGGGCACCTGGTGGAAAGAGAAGCCGAAAGTATTCCCCGACGCTGGCTTGCAATTCAGGACACATCACTACACCATTGGGCCACTAAAAACAAACCCGTTTGAGCAGCAGGGTTAGCAGGGTGGAACAGCGAGAATAGTGGGACGCCAGCCGCCCACGCAGAAAGAGGAGCATGCATTCTCCTCTGATGGAAAAGGCCGCATGAAATAGAAGCGCGTGAATCCAGTTCGGCCATGATCAACGATGCACAAAGAGAGAAGTCGATTCGCAATTTTCAGCGATGGTGGTACCGCTTTGTAAGAATCGATCTCCCTAGCTCCTGGATGATCGGCTTCAGAATGAGCGTTCTTGTTTACACCTTCCTGACGTGGAAGCATGAGGAACGACTCTTATCACTCGTATTTTACAAAACTAGAATTACGCGTCGCATTCCCAACTTTGTACTGCTGTTCTACGACGATTATCCAGATGACAGCATTTTGTAGGGACTAGTGCGCCCCTATATGCCGTGAAAGTGGCGATGCAGTTCGATCAGACGAATGAGCGGCTTGAGTTTCACACACTGTATGGCTGCTTGCAGGTGGATTTTCCCGGACTTGTGAACTATGCAAACAAAGTTGGCTTGGGAAAGGGGGATGGGGGGTAGTTATCTATATCTCTAGGTTTATTTCAACGCGGAGAACCTACGGCGGACGCCCTTGCATATGGCGTCTTGTAAAGCGTTCATTCTCCGCTCAGGAAACATTCTGGGCGATCGATGACGTTTGGCGCGTACATGCGGTGGAGTGGTTATGATCACGTTTGACGATGTGCAAGACCAAAAGTGTGGTCGTCCTTCCACGATTGAACAACGCTCACTAGGATGTCTTGAGCGTAAATAATTTTACTTTCATTAATGGAAATAAAAGGAACGTCACACTCTTAACTTTGACGGTGTTGTTTTAAGGATGCAATGAATACAACCTTCCAATGTGCTTTTTGCATACACCATCAAAATAGTCGCTGGCAATGTATAATCCGGGTCGCCACGTCACAGATAGGGACTCGCCAACCTGCTCGAGCGAATCAAATGTTCACAGCGCCTGGCCGTCTAAAGACGAAGCCGTGAAGGTAGGTTCGGAAACAGGTGGTGTAAACCGCTAATGGGGTATGTGTACCTGCGTCGAGCAGAAAACCAAATGCACGCCACTTGTCCATGACGCCGCGCTTTGGTACCACGCGCGATGGTGCCGGCCGCTTTTATCAGGTTAGGTGGAAAGGCATTGCGACTCCGCAGGTCTGAAAAATTGCCCTTATAATGCAAAAACTATGATATTTTACTCGAGGGTGTAATTAATATGTGGAGTCAATATGGACAAGGGGAATCATGGCGCCTCGCTCGTGCCCCACAACGTTCTTAGATCTAGGTCAGTTGACAAGCTTCGGAAAACGCCTGACGGCTTTTTGCGGCGCGTCCTCTCGGTGGAACGTTGGATGCATATTACCTGCTGTAGAAAGTGATTTTATTAGTGGTTTTTACAGCAAACATCAGGTTTGCGCACTACTTTACGCACAAACGATCTTCGTTCAAAAAATATCTTTCTCTGTTGCCCCGTGGAGGCGTTGTCGCTGGTGGCTCTATAGGAACGCTATCCGCCCTTACCCGCTTCCGTGCCGGCAACAGAGAAGGACTAGAGTTCCTGTATAGGCTCCCTACGGGAGCCAGAGTTGCGCGTTCATCCCAGTAGCGCCGTCTTTCCTGCACGGCATTCGGAGTCTGCTCCTCACGTGACTGAATTCAGCGAATAGCAGCGCCGCGCGTTCGAGGCGCGCGGCGCGCTCAAAAGCAGGGGACGCCGGGGCGCGTGCAACGTCTACTTTCCTCCACGGTATTTGATCCGGCTCCTCATGTGATCAGATCTTGGCGAATGGCGGCGCGGTTGCGCGTGGAAAACAGACGCGCAACTCTGGCTCCCGTAGGGAGCCTATACAGGAACTCCAAGAAGAACCGCTTTTGGAACGCCGCTCTTGCATGGACCTTGTTAACTGATAGATTTAAGAACGTTGGTCCCTATGTGTGCAAGCACGTGCAGCGCGCGCGTGAACGTAACTTTGGCAAGCTTGTAATTGCACGCACTTGCGCGCACGAGCAGAGACACAGCGGCGTCCAGATGCCCGGCTTGCAATCGTCTATTGGCGACGTGTGCGATCGAATGCGT
>JAZHYW010007622.1:0-18377 GCA_037355805.1 Ixodes ricinus
CTATGCCATCGCTTAGAAAATTTGTTTTGACCATTCGTTTTATACAAGTTTAGCGGAGTGCGCATAGCCATTTCCGTCAGAAGTGCACTCCGGAGTGCGTATAGCTTTAGTCTTTATTTAAACCCGGCAAACACACCAGTCGGAGACGCCTTCCAGGTAGCGTACCTATAGTCACGGATAGGATGAGAGGCGCAGGGCGTCTCTTTCCGAAGACCAGCACTCGCTCGTTGCCTCCCGTCGTACTACAGTGTAGTAGAATACGGGGTAGTGTTTGCACCGGCGCTACTCGACAATGGGAACTTGTGAGGCTGCTCGTGTAGACAACAATCGCGGCGCTGCAGTCGACAGGGCAGCAGCAGCAAGTCGTGGCAGTCCGCACGTGCCGCCGCACGTGCGCGTGCACATGGTGCACGAGCACGATTATCACCATACTGACCCTACTGCCGATGCTCCGGTGTTGACACCCATCGCGATCTACTTCACATACCTTAGGCGGGCCGCTCCGGTCCTAGTACACTGTAGTCGTACTTCGGCTGCACGTGCATGCTCGAGGCTTGCAAGACGCCGAAGCGTTATCGAAGGTAGGAGGCTCACGCTGGAGGTGAGACAACTGAAGAACCTTTCTAATCCCATCTGTTACTATTAGAACCAAGATATTTCAACTGCACCTCTTAAGGCTGGTTCACACAGCCCCGCTTTCTTACGTTACGAAAGGTTATACGTACAAGTCGCCGGGACATCTGTGCTTTATATTACAGGTGCCATGAAGCGATTTTTCTACTTTCGCTAAATACTAATTAGAACCCCTCCCTAACGTTAATAACGAAATAAAATTGCCTTAATTTTTATTTCTAATCGCCATAGAAAAAAAAATGAACATTGTTCATCCCCTCAACTTGGAGCCACAACAAGCGGCCACGTGGCCTGGTGCCTATCCTATGCTGCCAACTTTAATCATAGCCTCGCGGTGGAGTTGGCAAAGTAGCGAACGCACGCTGAGCTCCAAACCACTCATCACCACAGTGGTTTAAGACGAGCCACTTCTCGATTGTCCACCGAGGCATTAATTGCTACGAGCCGAAGTCGAGTGCTCACGCAATTCTCGTGTCTAAGCCGTGAGCCGCGCTCGATTGTCGTCATTCGGGTGGTTTCAATCCCACAATTACGTCATCAAGCTTTGCGAAGGCAAGACTAAAACAAACAGTCCCCTTTTATCCTCGCAATTTCACCGTGACAAAGGAGCTTCTGAATCAGTGGCTGTCTGTGCGAGTGAGTATACTTGGGCCAAACTATGACCAGTACGTCTCTGCAAAGTCATGATTATTCCAACCCGATATCGTTTCATGACTTCTTTAAGCGTGGCTATCAGTTCAAGGAGAGAGCCTGGCACGCGATACTCAAGACACAAAAATTTCGGTGACTTATAGATTTAAAACAATGTGAGAAAACTGTGTTGTGTGAACCAGCCTTTATGGTTCCACTTCTTGACTTGACGACCAGGATTTGCCTTGCCGTGAGTAAAGTCAATGGTTCGTGAGAGTAGCGCCGAGGTCGCGTATAGTTGCCATTTTGGTATGTGGAATAAGCAGTCTTGGAGAGCCGATTCAAATTTCCAGTAAGGTCGCGTTCCCACTTTCCGAATACTCTCTTGCCTGCGACCGAATTTACTGTGCCGAAAAAGACGGCGCCGCTCACATTTATTGCTGCCCGCCGCGTTCGCACGGCTCCGGGCTCTCGCATATATCAGAGCAGACTGCCCTTGTCTAGAATAGTGTACGAAAAAAATGCTCTCACAGACTTTCTCTTCCAGTTAACGCTAACCCGCTGTGCCGACAAAATGCCGTTTTCTCGGCAATACGAGAAGGCAATATTAAAATAGCGAGCAAGGGACACAACGTGTGTACGTATCACACACGCCAATTTTATTCCATAGATCTTCTTTTGGGCACTGTCTTCGTTGCTCAGAAGACTCTTGTCGAACAGGGAATAATAATTTAGTCTCGATGAGCATTTCAGCCGGCACAACGATACTAACGAGACGGCGTCATTTGCACAACTTGGGAACTCCTTGGAAACCCCGAACACTCCGGCGGCAACTCGGGCGACTTGGCCAGGATGTGACGCCGGCAAAAGCACAATTTCCTCCGTGCGTTACGTTTGGCTGAGACATAGAAACTTTTTCTGCTCACACTCTAAGAAAAAAAAGAAGGAAAAGGGTAGCAACGGCGCGTTTTCCTTCCTTCTACTGGCGCACCCCCAAGCGGACACGAGAAGAAGGGAGGCACAATACGTTTTTCTCCTTCTTCACGCAGACGGGCGAAAGGATCCGCCCTCCCGGCTCTTCTTCTTTCGGTTTCGTTTTTCGAACACTTCGCGCGCGTAGTTTTATAAATGTTGTTGAGCTGATCGATTTTTAGCGGCAGCGAAGGCTGCCTGTATTTCCGTCAAACGTGCAGAATATTCGGTTGCATTGACGTTTTTACCACTAATTTTATCATACGAGCAAACAAAGCCGTTAGAAACAGCGAACTTCCGGAGCAGTGCCAGCAGCGCTACGGTTCACTGGGATAAGATAGCCGCCTCAGGATCGTGGAACGGCGTTTGACGTTGACGACGTTATGGAAACCGCAGAAACTGCGTCCAAGACAGGCAGGTTTTGCTGTCGGGTGACTGGTGCCTTCTGTGCTGAGTTCGGTCCTGTTTTCCGATGCAGAGTGCCAAACGGCAATCAACGTGGTTCATTTCTGCGTGTCAGCAACATAGCAGCAACATCGCGATGGCAGTGTTGTGCGTTGTGAGCAGAAGACTGGAATTATCGCCGATGTGACTGTGTGTTCGCGTATCAGTGGCGTAACAACTAGATGAGATGACGTAAACTGTCGGGCATTGATTCCGCTGGTCGGGCCGTGATCGTATGGGACGGGGTGTCACAGGTCGACATTCCACTTTACATTAAAGAGTTTAAGGCCGCTTGAGGGATTACGGTGCAATCGATCGACCTGAGGATAGTCATGTTGGAACGCTGGTCTGAACCGTAGCTGCTATCGTACAGTGGCCAATGTGACTGTCATCTGCGATGTCCTGTTGTCTCCAATCCGAGAGCGATTGCGCACTGGGGAAAGGACTGAACAGTATGGATATATGACGGAAAGTACGTATATTTAAAGTTTGGAATTTTAGCATTAAGGGAGAATGGTGGGTGAAATAGACAAAAAAAATGCTATCATTTATTTTGCTGTTTAAATATACTACGGTTCCTGGAGAAACTTCCCTCCAAGTGGCGCGGTGGAATGAGCGCTAGAGGTTTTTGTGCTCACAACGGCGTAGCTCCGTACACTTAACACCTGCCGCCAATCGCGGCTTTGGCTGCATTCAAGTTGATCGAAAAGCGTTTTCTCTGCGCGTGAAGCATCGCTTCCAGCTGTGTGATTACCCTCTCTACAGAGATTAATTCAAGGCGACAATTGCAGCCGCGCGCTAGCAGCACAAATAGGAAAACAAATACTACAATAGAAAAACTGTCTACAACGTGCCGTGTGGGGAAGCAAAACGCGGCTTGGAGCCGCAGTTGAACGGCTTGTTTTATTGGCTTTCCAATAATTCTGGCATGAGCCTTTACTTTTTACTAAGAGGTTAATCTACTGAGCCGTTCAAAATACTCTCAGAGGTATGGCATCACTGAAAAAAAGCAACATCTTGGGAATATTATTTGTTGCTTAGGTGCTCACCGAGAAAATCCGTACCTTCAAAACGACGAGTATAAAAGGCTGAAACACAGAGCTCGGAAGTAGTAATCGGGTTAATGTGCTGCTGTATTGGTGTTTGTATGTGCCATGCATGTGTATGTGCTTAATGTATATGTTCAACTGATGCGTGTATTATGTGGACTATATCTACATGTGCGTATAATAAAGGTGCCTGAAGCGCAGGGGTCGGATGAGCAAATAAAAATATTTTGTAGCACATGCATTGGGCGGTACCTAGCGCCACCTAGCCTAGCTACTTGCAATTACTCTGCTTGACCCTGCCATCTGGTGGCAAGCGATTAATTACTTGTCACCGTGCAACAATGAGTCAAGTAGCTGCTTCGACTTAGCTCTTTTGAGAGCGGCTTTTGGTTTCGCGAATGGTTTACCACTTTACCGTGATGTGCGGTTGGCGAAGGAATTGTGGCTCGAGGAATGGCAAAGGTAAGACGTAAAGAGCGCGAAGTAACTTGATATCGGTTGTCTCCGTTTAACATCGCAATGCTGACGATGATGAGACTGAATGCCTGCTTCCGAAATGCAAGTTTCTTTACTTGCGGGGGAAAGATGGCTTCGTAAAAAAATATAGTTAGCGGAAAACTCGTGTTACGCATTTTTTTTTGCTACTCCTCTCACCCCATACAATAGACGTAGCGTCCTCGTGAAGCCATTATTAGCTCGATTTGTTCAATTCGGGGCCGCCATAATCAGATGTAGGCGGCGGAGGAACTTCGCTCCCATGTCTTCAATACGACATTTTCTCTTTCTCAAGGAGCATTGGTTACAAGAGAGTTCCTCCCTTTAGGGAGGACAATAGAGACCCTTTTTTGTAAAAGGGCAAGAAAAATAGGTCCCGGACCCATTGCTCCCGCGGTCGAATATTCCGTCGCCAAAGAGGGGATTTTCCCTCACGGCGTCAATTTTCCCGCGGATTCTCTTTCGAATCTGCAAGTGTAAACGAGCCATAACAGCATGTTTTATGGGGACGTTCCTTGTATAGTGATATTTTGTTATCCACAAATCGGGGAATGAAGCGCATATCTTGGCACCGCTCAGACTGCAATGTCGCAATGTCTGTGCTCGAAGGCATTAAACATCTCTCTCTCTCACAAAATACGCATCAAGCCTACCATTGTAAGATATCTGTGGAGGTAAGTAATATTTTAAGGTTGACATAATGTACAGTTTTAAATATGCTTATATTGGTGAGGAACGCTCTCAGTACGATGACGTTACATCGCCATCTTGGCGGGGCTGGTTCCGAACGACTCTTTCGAAGCTTCGAATATTCGAAAAAAGCACAAAATGGTGATTGCCGTGGCAACAAATACAGTTCCGCCGATAGCGTCGCGAGATTTGGCTTCTCTCTGTTGGTATATGTTTGTAACCTGCTAGCAGGTATGGAAGGCAATGGCGCTACTTTCCCATGATTCAAGAACTTTAGCCGTGACACCACGAACTGTGATCCTGGTAACTTATCAACAGTTGCGAACGACCACTTCGGTAGTGCATGCAAAAACCACGGTGGAAGCTTAGGGTCATCACATCCTTATACCGACACCGTCAAGCTTGAGTGTCTGACATTGCTTCGATTCGCATAGATGAAAGCACCCCGACACCCTCATCAGCTTCATACACTCGTCAGGGGTCGCTAGGCACATTAGTCATCTCTCCTTGCCCCCTGCACCCCTTATCCCCAATTTTATGGCAATTGAATGATTTTGTAAAGCGGTAAATTAATAGGGACTACCAATCACGCGAAATGTGTACGTTGTTAAGTCAGCAATCTCTGAGCGATCTTGAAAGAAGGGGCAATCGGTGCTAGGCATCGAATTCAGGTCATCGGTGCGGAAGCCGAATGCGCTTCCGACTGAGCTAAGGACACAGCATGCAGGAACAGGAGGGGCAAAAGAAGGTGGTGTGGGAAAACGGGCGGAGCGGAGAGGAGTGGAAAGTGCAAGAAAAAGAGAAGAAACAGGTAATGTAGAAAGAGCGCGCGGAACGAGTAGAAGGAGAATTGGTAGGAAAGCGCGAGTCCCCTCTCTTAGTGGCCCAGAAGATTTAGCCCAAAGGCTGGTGATGGTGCTAAAGGGAAGCGTGCGCAGCGTCACCAGGAGACAGTGATGTGACAAAACCTTGTATTTCCATTCGAAACACAGCTTCTCTCTTCGCGCGCCGTTTAGTCTGTAGCCTTCACCATGTCACCAAAACGCGGGTACGCGCCTCAAGGCCGTTAGCAGTGGCATAGGAAGTTGACAGTGGCGGCGGCAGCATCGATCCCGCGCTAACGCAGCGTCTTTAGGCTTACAGGTTGGGGCACATTTGTTTCTTCTGTTTTTGGATCTCGCTGCTGCTCCCTCTACCACTGCTGACTGTATTGTACTTTGGTGTCATGCAGGCACGTAGCCAGGATTTTGTTGCGGGGGGGGGGCCCGCCCATGACAAAATGCTGAATGAGGGAGGGGGAGAGGAGGTCCCAGCAAAATTGAAGATTTCGGGGGGGGGGGGGGGGGCAGGCCCCATGGGCCGCCCCCTGGATACGTGCCTGGTGTCATGTCTACAGATGGAAATGACACATGTGTTGCGTGCTAGTGAACTGTCTCCGAAAAATTTTACAGTTATGTGCTGTGCCGTCTGCAATTTCAGTTTTCATTTAGGCACGTGCTCGGGCGTCGTTGAGATTTTGTTCCAAAAAGAGAGTGCCGACTCGAACAGAACGTGGAACTGCTCTCGTGTAGGAAAGGGGAGGAAAGAAGCCGTAAAAATACAAAATGAACCCGAGCAACGTTCAAGAGGACCAAACAGCACTAACAGAAATTAACAAAAAGTTATCTGCCATAATGACGCTTCATGCAAAGGTTGGCTTCGTAGAAGTGAGTCAAATGTTGGAGCGTGTATAGACACTTTAGATAAAAAAGCGCCATCTGTCACACAAAATGGCAACAAGCCCTCGACGCCATAATTAAAGATACCGCCCGTCGTGAATGTCAGTCTCCGTACCTTTTAATGCTGTAATGGTAATCGTAATATTTTTGCATTTCATCGCAGAAGCATTAAATGGCTCATGGAGGGATCCGGTGTTACCTGAGCTTGAAGCCGGCGTTATCGTTGCCTGTGGCAGCAATAAACGGCACCTAAATTTTCCTGAGCGAAACGGGACCCGTGTCTCCGGGGTGCGAGGCGAGCACGCTTCCCGCAGCCGCGGCGGTTCCACGGTTCCGGCCGACTAAAGCTGTGCCTAGTGCGTGCGTCATGCCTTTCGCATTCCCACACGTAAGCAGTCTTAAGAGTCTCTACCGAATTTTGTTGTGTAAAGTCAGAGGGAGAGTGATGTGTTCGTCTGAATTAGAGAAGAAACTGTGTTTGTCATGTTCGGCGGTGATGTCCGGAATAAACGTCAACCACGATCGGGGCGGCTAATGCCCGTTTGCTGTGGCGAGGTCCTTTTGACGCAGAGATTTACAAGTGACGTGGTAAACTTCAGGTAGAGTTACTACTGCTATCCACGAAAGGAGTTTGGCTATGGGTTTCGAATATAGCTTTATTTGTTTGTACAACTGCGTTCGTAGGCGCGGAACGCAAGGTTCGTAAAACTATCGCCTTGCATGCTAGTCTGGCAGATTTAAAAAGCTGATTCATTACAGCGTGCACAGTGTTGAATACAATACAATGGGACGTTCTCACATTATATCTGTTGTTTATGCGTGTATCGAATAGTTTTTCAAGGATTTGTTGTTTATGCGTGTATTGAATAGTTTTTCAAGGATTTGTTGTTTTAGAAACTACGTTTGTCAAGGCAAGGGAAAATTTTTTGACCGTGAATACGACTTATTGAACCATACATATAAAATAATTTTGCGCGAGCGATATTGAAGTATGTGCGTTTTTGTGTGTGCACATATTAGAGTTTGTGGCAGAACTTAAAAACAGCCTAGTAAATATTAAAGTATTACAAATTTGACTTTTACATAACCAGTTGACGCACACGATGCGCTAGCGTCATTCACACAAACGAAAAGGGGCACCTCTTTCTCAAAACTGCTTCAAGTTATGGAACATACATGCTTTGCGTGCTGTCCGCAACCTCCTAGTGAGTTTGGCAGTCAGTGGATTTGCGAGCGCAGCGCATAGCAATCGGTGAGCCTGTAGTCACTGGATCGCCGTTCTAAACCCTGCATGTTACAGAAGATACGTGATTGATCGGAAAGAAATCCTTGAATAACAAGACGATGCAATCGCAAGCCTTTCAAGTCCCACGGACACTTCTTATCTTTTCCAACAAGGTGACCACGAGCGCACCACGTGCGTCAAGTCGTTCTAAAATGTGATGCAGTGGTTTTCGATGACGCTCAGCAAGTTTCTAATTGAAACCATATGTGTAATTTCAATAATTAAAAAGTTAAATAAACTTGTACCTAATTAAAACATTAATTGTGAATATGAGCCACCTATATAATGTCACCCTGGTCGTATATTTCACTTTCATAAACCGCAGTAGTGAGACCTTTTACGGAGTATGTGCAATATATCTTTTCGAATTAAAATCAAACACCCTGTGTAAAAGAAACTGCCACCGAAACTGCTAGTAATTTAAATAACTTATTTCTTGAGGTGCATATTTGTGGTGGCAACTCGAAATCGGTCTTCAGGTTAATCTTTTTTTAAAAGGCAGATTCTCAAATAAAAGATGAGTGTCAGTACACACGATAATATACCATTCATGTGCAGCACTATCTCTCAGTGGATGGAGATTGCTATAATAAATATTTACCAAATTTGAGGAGCGTATTTTTATAGAACGGTTTTATGGGAGAATATTTTGTCTATAGGAGAATTGTACGCTAATTATTATTTCTTATTAAAGGGAAAATTTAGCCAACCCCCGGCACAAGTAGGTGTACCGAAAATGCACCCAAAACTCGACTGTCCTCTAACTAACGCCAATAGCAAATGCCTGGGAAGTTGCACAAAAACAAGATTAAAAAATGTCAGGACACGCCAAATATAAGATATAAGATAACGGATAATAATAAAATTAATGCAAAGGTGCAAGCGAGCTGGACAAGAATGACGAAGATAATCTCTGGAGAAGGGGAACAAGGGGGACAAAGGACAATTAAAACTCTACAAACACAGCTAGGTGACTGGTGCGCGACCGAAAAAATTCGCCTGGTCTTGATATTGAACCAGGGACCTCTCCATTTCTAGTACGCACCAAAATTTTGTTGTATACATAGTATCAAATCGCTTTGCAGACCAGAGGTTTTCAATACGTTAGTTTTGTTTCCCTAGGATTCGCTTTGATATTTGTTCCTCTGCCTTTTTTTGTTTACATTTCTAATATTTTGACCGTAGGCCATTGAACGAATATACACAGTATTAAAAAAACAAGCACAAACAAAAAAGAATTATTAAAAACAAAACATTTTTTTGGGGACAAGCAGCAGAAGGCATGCGGACTTTGGAAACCGGTGGCGAACAGTGAAGCGGCTTCCGGACGTTTAAATATCCATGACACTACGATCCCTTTGTGGATGCGAGCAGAGAAGTTGTGATTCGCGAATGTGCGAATCAACCTCGTTCGCTCGCGGTACTGCGCGAAGGGAAATTCCAATTTTAGCTTCAATCCAGTTTTTTTTTTTTTTCTTTTACCGGCCAGAACATGCGTTGAACGCGATTTCGTGGCTACAGGCAGAACCGAACCAAAAACAATGTCGGCGACTGGGTTCGCGGTGTTCCAAGTTTCGCTTGTTGCAGAATGCGCTGGGTTAAAGGGGACATGCCACGATATTCGCTTGGGATGTCTTTCTTTTCACGAGCTTATTCGCACTAGTGGTAACCAAGCACACTCGCACGAAACACCGCAGGCCAAGAAACTCCTTTCTTACGGTGTAATTTTCAAGGACAAAAGTGAACGTTTTCTTTCAATCTCTCCTTCGCACAACTTGATGACGTAGCTGGGGGATCGCAGTATCACCCACTGACGATATTTGAATGCGGTTCATGGATTGGACCCGAGCATTGCGTCAGCACTTGATTTGGGCTCGTGATAATCAATAGCTCGACAAGCATTTGGGTAGTGGCCCGTGTCCAATCGCTGCAATGACGACAATAGCCGAACCATAACATTGTCTGGAACTCAGCGCATGTCCTGTACTTTGCCAACCCCAGCGCGTGGCTATGATAAACATTGGCGGCATATAATCGGCTCCAGATCACGTGGCCGCTTGTTCTGGCTGCGAGTTGAGGGCGTGAACGCTGCTGTTTTCCTTGAATTTTTTCTGCGACTTCTATTGCGTGTGGTGAAAAACGAACACGTATTTCATAGGTCATTAATGTCAAGGATTCGTTCTAAGCAGTATTTCCGCAAATTACACAAATTGTTACATCGTCCCTTTCCATTCGTACAGTGTCGAATTATCCAGAAAGATGGGTCGCGCGGTTTGTAGGGAGTTACAGATTATTCTTCGGTTTTAGCGTTTGAGGAAATTGGCTGCCGAGACTTCGAAACTCAGTCCTGAAATCATGAATTGAATATTGTCGTGAAGTGATTTGTGATTTCTTCTAGGACAGTTAATAAATGCACTTATATTAGGGCTTGTTATCATTGATAAAAGCGCATGTACGCATGAGAAGGAGCTGCGTGGATGGGAACATTATTGGGTCTTGCGAACCTATGTTGTCGCAACGCGATACAGTGGGGAGAGGACTGTAAATGATATAGTATTTCATAGTACGGAGTTTTCGTAGATTGTCTCGGCCGTCGCAACCCTCTCCGCAGTTACGAGATCTTTAACTTTGCAGTCAAGGCAAACGCCTCGCAGGTGAAGTAGCAGCGTCTCTGTTGTCGAGCGTGGCGGAGGGACAGAAATGGTCTTCGAGAACTCCTTATTTTCACCCAATACCGATAGACTAGTATTTTGCTAGGGTGTTGTCTTCCAGTAAAGAATCCTATAGCCATTATTCGTCTTAACTATGACAATTCACTTTTGTTGAATTACGATAACTTCAATAAGCTCATACTGGATAAGTTGATAAATTGCTACAATAAAACATTTCGCTCATTCCTACTCTGAATAGCGAAGTGTCGCATCCCAGAAGCTAGTTTCCCATCAGTTGGAGGCCGCTTGAGGGGAAGCCGCGTTCCGGGTAAACAACTACCAAATCTGAGTTAAAAAAAAAGAAGATTATATATATATATATTTTTTAGTTTAGTTATACAAAGAGGAGCGATAGGGGCTGTCATTTGAAATAAAACAAAAATAAAACTTTTTCGAGTAGTCCCAGCTTTTTTTTTCTTTCAATTATCTTATAGGGGTAATTTCATCTCAAATCCTGCAATAAAAATTAAGGGGTTTTAAAAAAATTAATATATATATCTATATATATATTGGTGGAATTGTTTCACAAAAACAAAAACGGCAAATTATAACTAAACGTTTTTGTTCTTGAGTTTTTGGGCTTTCGAAATGGCAGAAGGTAGGTCTAGCCATTTTTGCAGTTTTCACAAGTGACTCATTTTGGAGTCTCAAAACGTTTAGATTATTTTTTTTTCACAACAAGTATAACTTTTTTTACTGCTTTAACACTTCATATAGAAGGGTTGAAGTTTTATAGAAGTGTGTTTTGGTTTTCTTTTATGCAATGAAGGTTATTGAATTTTACACTTTTGACAATATTATGCCAAGTTTGAATCGAGCTAGCTTTCGATGTGCAATCATTTAAGGCATAAGAAACAGCTGCTGAATTATTCGAGGCATAAGAAACAGCGACTGAAGCTTGTACCCATGCAACCAAGCTTGCAATCTACACGACTGTAATACGACCTGTTTTAGAATAGGCGGATGTTGTTTGTGACCCTGCGACTAAACGTAATATTGATCGACTCGAGAGGGTACAGAAGAAAGCACTGCGCTTCATTTAAAACGAATACAGAATAATGAGCTCTATCACCAACTTGTACAATAGGTCGAAAATTGAGCTTCTTTCAACCCGGCGCAAAATTAATCGTCTAAAGCTTTTGTATACTATTTTGCATGACTCATCTCGCCTTTCATTCGACAGATGTATGCAATTTAACACACCCTGTCACACACGACATAAGCACTCCAACACAATTGTGGTACCTTAGAGCAGAATCCAATGTTTAAAAAAGTACTTCTTCGTACAAACCATTAACGAATGGAATAGTCACCCTGCCAACATTACCAATGTATCGTCCGTTCACGAATTTGCTTCATCATTACAGCGTTATTTCTTAGATGTGCAGTCCTAGATTTTTCTTTCTTTCACTAGCGTGTAATATAGTTTCCTTCTTGTGTGTTGCCCCGTGTGCCCTTCTCCTGCCTTGGCTGCCAAATGGCAGCCGGTAGTATGTATAAATAAATAAAATAATAAAAAAATATCAAACGAAAGCATGTATTTCAGCGTATTAAAACATTAATAAATTCTTACTTTAGGTATAGTTTATATAAAACAAACAACGCTGTAAACTTGAGAAGAAAAGCTAAATATACAAAATTCAACGTCGTTTTTAAAAACAAATACTTTTTTTAATATGTCTTTTTTTGTTTTTATATGAAAAACGTTTTATGTGTTCTGGTATATGCAATAAAATATCTTTGACAGATATCGTTTTGACAAATTAAGCAGTGCGTTTGAAAAGAAGACATATTTTACCTACATTCTACACTTCGAAAAAAGCCTATGAGTCTACTTTCCCGCACAACACTCGGAGAGCCAATCACCGCAATTTACGGAGGCAGCTCAGCGAATGACGATGCCGAAACATATGTTTAGACCAAAAAACGCAGTCTGAATTGTGACATTAAGCCATGCAAAACGTCACGCTTGCATTGCTTAATGTCACAACTCAGACTGCGTTTTTGGTCTAAAGCATATGCTTCGGCATCGTCATTCGCTGAGCTGCGTCCATGAGTTCCGGTGATTGGCTCTCCGAGTGTTGTGCGGGAAAGTAGACGCACGGGCGTTTTTTAGAGTGTAAGATGAAAAGAATAGGCCGCTGGCAAATTTTTTACGTTCTTATTATATACTATATGCTTGGAACGTGACCATAGTATTTATGATATTTAAGATCATGTACCATTTAGTAAAAATGAGGCATGACTGGTATGTTATGATAATTAAAAGAAGTTCTTACACATGTCCAGATTACTTATAAAATCTCAAGAATCACAAATTGTCTTTAAATAAACTTATTGAACTGTTTTTTTTTCCTAATTCAACAGGCATATAAATTAAGTTGCAGAAAACGTTATGATCAGGCAATGCAGGGGAGTGATAAACTATTTTCGAAAACCCAGCGGGCCCTGCGAAATTTTGCTTGTTTTATGCGCCCGCATTTTCACGTATGCTGGCGAGGTTTGTTTAAAACTTCTTTACATTCTTTTTTATTTTAGGGAATAACAAAGAATACAGATAAACGGGGAAGTGCATAACATTACATAGCACCTTTAGTATTATAAGCCGAGAGTAGGGTGTTTTCAGATGCGTTCGACCAACCATCTCCGGTGACCATTTTTAATTTTTACATAAAAAAGTATTTTGTAGACTCAATGCCCGTCAGAACGAAACCGAAATTTGTCTCGAGAAAAAAACAAAAAAAAAAACAATTGCTGTCGTTGTGGAAAAAAAAAACAGAAGCACACCCTCAGTGGCAGCGCTTTCCGCGAATTGCGCGAAATTGGCGTTTCAAATAACTCGCCTAAAAAAAACTGTCATGGCTACTGGGTTTAGAAATATTTACTCACAAACTACGTATAAGGAGGATTGATTCAAAATATATATCATAAAATAATGACAATGCTAATTTCTAGGGTCAAATCGCAAACACGGCACATTCCGCAAAAATACTTACATTTTATCTTTTTTTTTCCGCATCTAGAAATACTATAACGTTTTACCTTTACCAGCGTGTTGTCCCGTATCTTGTTAATATGGCGCTAAATATTGTTGTCCTGGATAGCGGAACAAATTCATGAGAATTGCTCTATTAGGGCCATTTTAATAATTAGGAGTTAGTTTGAAACTCAATAAACAAAAGACATTCTTTGATTTTTTTTTTAACTCTCCCACATTAAGGCCAATGAATCCTTTGGCAATCTGGGCACCAAGAGGACATATAACAGCCGAACTACCAAGGAGGGAAGCCTAACTCTGGCACTTCTTTGGCAAATTAGGGCCAAAATACGCTGACTCTTGACAAAGAAGGTCAGATTTGGCTCTACTTTGACTTCTTTTGACCTTTTCAAGGCCCATAACGCCCAGACATTTGTCAAATTTTGGCCCAGAGCTTTGTGCTACCTGGGTACACGACGGCTATGAAAACAGGCCCTGCGAAGCACGCTGCATGAGAGAGCCTCTCAATCGCTCCGGACCGCGCGCAATTTCTTCGACTCATTCAAAAACGCACTAAGAATTCTCAAATGAATACCACCATCCGCCCCTGTGCCGTCAATTTCTTTCTTTTTCTGACCGCCCTCAAGCATTTTTTCACTTTGTAAAAACAATGATTTGTCATCTATTCAATTCAATTCAATTCAATTCAATGTTTATTTTCGCGTGCTTACCAACAGCTCAAAGGCCTTTGCGGTAAAGCACGAAGCACAAAATACATAATCGTAACAAATATACATGCTTCAAATTATACACATGTTTTAAAACTTATACATATGGTTTACATTAATACACATGCAAACAGTTTTGGCAATTTTAGAGCAACCCTGTACAAACAAGAGGCAATTTTGTACAAAAAATATCAACATTGCAAAACTTCGTGTCTAAAACATGTTGAATTCGTGATATGGGTGACAAGTTGCTATGAATATCTGGATAAAAAACTCTGAGATTTCTAGAGTTAGCACTGACGGGAATGCGGAAGTGTAAAGAAGCAAGAAGTGAAGGACTGTCTATGGACCCATGGATCAACCTGTGCAAAAACTTAACATCCCGGACAGATCTCCTGTTATGCAGAGCGCACAGTTTTAGTTTGGATAAAATTAAATTATATTGAAAATAACATTTACGACCAAAATATCTATCATAGACAATCCGCACAAATCGTTTTTGTATATGTTCAATTTTTTCACTCGCTGTACTAGAGATAGAGTTCCAAATAACAGATGCAAATTCAAGTCTAGAGCGTACATGAGTACTAAAGAGTCGCAACAGACAATGATGAGTGCTAAATGGTCTAGTTAGGCGGGCCATTATTCCCAACATGCGCAGACTCTGGCTAACAATGGAGTTTATGTGAGAATTAAAAGAAAGGTGATCATCCACAAACACCCCTAGATCTTTAACTATTGTGGTCCGACTTATAGTTTCATTTCCCATACAGTACATATAAGATAATGTGCTACGCTTTCTGGACAGAGACATCACTTGGGTTTTGCGGGGGTTCAAAACTAGATTGTTCAAATTACACCATCTTTGTACTGAATCGACATCTTCTTGCAGCAAAGCACAGTCAGTGATAGTGTTGACCTGCCGAAACAGTTTAACGTCGTCTGCAAACATGAGCACCTGCGAGTTTTCCACGAAGGATAGTAAATCGTTTATAAAAATAATAAACAACAGCGGACCAAGATTCGAGCCCTGAGGTACACCCGAAATAGACATGAAAGGTTGTGACAAGTAGCCAGAAACCCTAACACTGTTCTGTCTTTTATGTAGATAACTCCTGAACCACGTAATATATTCAGGACCAAGCCCATAGTTCCCAAGTTTCTTCAATAACAATGCATGATTGACCTTGTCGAAGGCTTTGGACATATCCAAATATACTGCATCTACCTGACCCCGGCTCTGAACAATTGGCATAGAATAATTAAGAAATGTGCATAAATTTGTTTCAACGGACCTTCCTGCTACAAAACCATGCTGTATAGGAACTACCTTTCGTTTAAAATAATTATATAGGCGGTTGTACATCACCTTCTCGAATACTTTTGAAAATGCATTTAAAAGAGATACTGGACGATAATTGCTGACGTCACTAGAATTACCAGATTTAAAAATTGGGACAATAATTGAAGATTTCCAGTTTTCTGGAAATATACCTGTTTGCAGCGACAAGTTAAACAACTTCTCAAGAACAGGAGCAAAAATTTCGCTGCAGCCCTTCACAATAAAATTGGGAATACCATCGCAGCCGGTCGATAGTTTAGAGTTTAGTTTTCCAATAGCCGAAAACACCTCATCAACTGTAATTCTCGTAAGAGGCAAGTAGTCATCAGACCCACATGTCACAGGCGAACTGGTGTTGACACTAGAAAAACATGAACTAAAATGATGTGAAAACTGTTCGCAAACAGACTTTGGGGAAATATGAACACCAGATCCACTGCGCAGCGTTATATTGCCAGACTCCTTCCTGGTATGTTTTTTTACAAAGCGCCAGAATTCTTCAGGTCGTTTGTTTAAGCTCAGCTCCACTTGCTTACGATACATATACTGGTCATTAACGAGGAGCTTCTTTGTTAGTTCACGGCATATGCTATATTTTTCATACCAGAAGTCCAGTTTTGTCTTTTTATACAATCTATGGTAATGCAATTTTAACCTTAAATAATGTCGCAGATCCTTAGAGAACCATTTTGGATACTTCTCGGGACGTTGAAGGTGCCTAGGAATAAACTTATCCATTGCTTTATTGACTACTGACCTAAGATCGTCCGCCATTAAATCAACATCCGAATTTTGTAACATAATGCTCCAATCATATTTCTTAAAATATTTAAATAACCCAAAATAATCACCGAGACCGTACGTATATCTTAGCACGCAGCAAGGTGGTATCATCCTTAAAGACATTGAAAACGAGATTGCGAGCGGAGGGTGGTAAGCATCAGCATTTACCAGTGGATCACTTATGCGAGTCACTTCCGCGATATGGAAGTTAGATAAAACTAGATCCAGAATATTACCGGAGCAGTTCGCAAACGTGTTCTGCTGCGTAAAATCATTAAAATTGATAAAGTTGAACAAGCAGGACGCTTTTTGACGCGTGCATGAGCTTGCACTGTTAATTATGCCGGAAGGCCAGTCCACCTTTGGCAGATTAAAATCTCCGTAAATTTGTACGCGATATTCAGTCATATCGATACTGTTTTCTAGGAAATGGAAGTGGTCTATAAAGATAGCAGAATCTGAGGCAGGGGAAAATAATATGATCCAATAAGAAGGTTGAACCCATCAGCGGAAGTTATCTCCACCCAGACCGATTCTTGATATGTTTCGAGATCGTGACGTCTATGTGCGTTCAAAGATTGCCTGCAAGCTATAAGTACACCACCGCCGTATCTCATCCCGGAAGTATATTCACGATCTTTTCTAAACACAGAAAAAGAAGAAGGAAAATATTCACTACTGGCGATACCGTCATGAAGCCAGGTTTCCGACAATGAAACAATATCATAATCACTGCCTAGTAGGTTAGACATAAATTCATCAGTTTTGGTTCTAAGACCACGGACATTTTGGTAGTATACGCTAAGATTTCGAGCCATGATCAGCGTGACCTATGCTATTCGGAACAACCACGTAATGCCGTGAGATAGGCAGCCTCCCAATAAAAGGACGAAAAAGAGAGCCATCTGGCCACACATCGGAACTGTTCAACGCCACCAACGCTTCCTCATCAATGGCGAGATGGAACGAATTGTAGGTCGGATATAGCGTTTTTAGTCGCGTGCATATCATTGATTTGGTCATATCATATCATGTTTATCTACTCGCCCTGTCCCATTCATGGTGTTGCGGTAACCTCGATTTGGTGATATTTCTAAGCTTTATAACTTAAAAGCACACAAACTTAATTCAACATACTTGTTTGCAGATTCTGTTAGTATAAATCACTGGCCTTAAGTAGGAGAGTAAAAAAAACCGAAATGACCTTTTCAATTGAGCTTCAAAATAACTCGTAATTATTAAATGTCCCAATTTGAACGTTTCTCATAATTTTATTTTGCTGCCCAGGACAACCATATTTAGCACAAATGTTAACAAAATACAGAAAACCACGCTCGCAAAGTTTGGAAGTTGTTGTATTTGTAGATGCGGAGAAGAAAAAAATAATTTTGTGCAAAATGTGCCATGTTTGCGATTTTTTTTTTTTAGAAATTAGCAATGTCGGTATTTAATTAAAAATAATTGAATTCAATCTTGCTTATACGTAGATTGTCAGTAAAAATTCTAGACTGGTAGCCACAACAGTTTTCATTGAGGTAGTGACCCAAATGACAACTTCGCGCAATTCGCAGAAAGCGCTTCACACAGAGTACGCGCTTCAACTTTTTTCCGCAAGGACAAGATTCTTTTTTTTTCGCAAAACAGATTTTGGTATTTGATCTGATAAGCATTGAGTTTACATAATATATTTTTCTGCAAAAATAAAATAATGGTCACCGGACATGGTCGGCCGAACTTGTCTGAATACACCCAGTAACCCTTATCGTGATAAAGAGAAAAGTGATTTTAAGTGAGTTAATATTACTCTTGAGGATTCGCATTTTTTACGACGATCCTTGAAAAGCACGGCTCTATTTTGAGTGTTCATCTACAAGTGGCAGTATTGAATGTTTTTCATAAGACTGAAAGAATTCCATTCCT
>JAZHYW010007623.1:0-36789 GCA_037355805.1 Ixodes ricinus
TAATTTACAGTTATTTACATAGTTCTGGAAATACTATAACAGATAACTCTAGTACAAATCATAGTCATTGTATCTTCCGGGGCATTCTTCTTTGTCGCTGCGGCCTGCTGTACAACGGTGCCGTGGTCAACAACTCCTGTTGGCCGGAGATGTCCTCCGCTTCGACCTGCTCTGGAGCTGGCGCCGACTCTCCTGGTGTCGACAAGATTTCAGTCTCCTGAAGTGTAGTGTCTGGAAGTGTCTCAGCACCCCGTGCAGCTTCTGCTCTGTGCGTAGCGACGGTAGCGCTGTCGTCACCCGGCGATAGTGTCTCTGGGGTTCTGGTAGTTGTGACGTCCCGTGGTGATGGTGGTTGTGATGCCCCCTCCTCAGTCGGCGAATCCAGGTCACATAACTGGTCCGTTACCGCCCCACGTCGTTCCATAACTTTTTCTACCAAGTTCCGGGCACCTGGTGCTCCTCCTTTGGCCACTACTGTCAACTTTGCGGCGTTCCATTTCTTCCCATTGTCTAACAGAAAGGAATTTTTTCCCACGCGTTTTTTTACTTCTATTGGCAAAGAAAACCTCTGCTGTCTTTTTGGTCCTCCCCACCTCTTTACTTTTACAAAGTCGCCGGGTTCAATGATGGAGTGCCTGGCACCCCGTCTTTCATCGGTGTATTTCTTTGTCCTCTGCTGTCGCTCTTTGACACGGCGTTGCAGTTCGGCGACGTGAGGCCGCGGTTCGTCAAAAACCCTCTCTCCGGCAGTCCCACGACGTCCAGTCTTGTTCTTGGCCGCCTTCCGTGTAGCAAAAACGCCGGAGACATGCCGGTGGTCGCATGGGGAGTTGCCCTGTAAATACTCAGGTACTCCAGAATCGCCTCCTTAAGTGGTCTCCGCTCCAGTGCCGCCACCTGAATATACTCTTTTAAGACGCGGTTAAATCGTTCTATTTGACCGTTGCACTGCGGGTAGTACAGCGAGGCCACACAGTGTTCAATTCCTCTGTCTTGTAGGAACCCTTCAAAATGTGTCGACATAAATTGTCTGCCGTTGTCAGTGACAACACTCTTTGGGTATCCTTCCCTCGCGAATAGCTCCAGTAACACTTTCTCCACCGACTGAGAAGTTATCGACGACACAAAAAAGACCTCAGGCCACTTACTGTGATAATCAATCACAGTTACTGCAAATCTGCACTCTGGAGGAGCTCGTTCCATCGGGCCCACAATATCCATGCCCAGCTTTTCCCAGGGCTTTTCGGGCCATTGCACTGGTTGTAGAGGGGCCACCGCGGTCTTTGCAGACTTGTCTGATGCCTTGCACACAGCGCAGCTTCTAATGCAGTTTTCCACGTCTTCGTCCATCCCAGGCCACCAATACTGCTCCCGGAGTCGCTGCTTTGTCCTGACGATGCCCGGATGCGATTCGTGGGCCATCATGATGAATCTGGACACCAATGTCGATGGAGGCACCACCCGCTCTGCACGAAACAGCAACCCCTCCAGAACAGAAAGCTCTTCTTGAATCCGCCAAAATGATAGTAGCTTTCCTGACAGACATTTCTTTTCTGGCCACCTAGATGTGACATACTGCATCACCTCCTGTAACACGCCGTCCTTCTCTGTCTCCACTTGCAATTGGTTCTTTGTTACCACGCTTGACACTACAGCAATGACCTCCTCTACTGGCTCGCACTCTGTGGACAGCAAGGGCAACCGGGAAAGTGCGTCAGCGACTACATTATCTTCTCCTTTCGTGTACTGTACAGTAAAATTGTACCTCATCAGCCTTGCACACCATCGCTCTATCCGAAGTGGCCGCCTTCCGGTGCCATTGGTAGAGAGTAATGTTACCAATGCCTGGTGGTCCGTTCGCAACAAAAAACTTCTGCCCCACAAGTACACATGCCAGTGCTCGCAAGCCCACAGACATGCCAGGGCTTCTCGTTCTCCCGTAGAGTATTTGCGTTCTTGTGGCGTCAACGTCCTTGATGCAAATGCTATCGTACGCGTCTCACCGTCGATTACCTGTTGCAGTACCGCTCCCAGCCCATATGCCGATGCGTCAGTTGTTACCTGTACAGGTAAGGACCGGTCAAACATGGATACCGCGCTGCACGACGCCAGTAGGTTCTTAGCCTTGCGGAAGCTTTCCTCAGCGTTCTGGTCCCAGATGAACTCCTGGCCCTTGCGAAGAAGGCGCCGCAGTGGCTCCACCACGTCTGAATAATGAGGGAGGAAATGAGAGTAGTATCCCATGAGCCCAAGAAAGGAACGCAATCCCACCAAATCCGTTGGCGTCTGTGCATTGATAATCGCGTCCACTTTTGATTTGAGGTGTGCGAGACCCCTTGCGCTCACATGGTGACCCAAGAACGACAATTCCTCTACCCCAAAGACACATTTCTTGTTCAGTTGTAGACCAGCGGCCGCAATTCGTTGCAAGACCTCACGCAGATGACGGTTGTGTTCTTCCTTATTTTTGCCAAAGACAATAATATCGTCAATATACAATAGGACGCCCTTGCAACCTTTCAATATTTCTTCCATCATCCGCTGAAACGCGGCGGGCGCCGAAGCAAGGCCAAAACAGACTCTACGGAACTGAAACAGTCCCTCATGTGTGGCAAATGTCGTCAGTGCCCGGCTGTCTTCTGACAACTCGACCTGGTGATAGGCTGACGCCAGGTCCAGTTTAGAGAACCATGCTGCTCCGTTCAAAGCGTGCAAAAGCTCCTCTGTGTGCGGCAACGGAAAGCCGTCAACGACAATGGCCTTGTTTGGCTCCCGTAAATCTACGCAGAGTCGGATGCTCCCGTCTTTCTTTTTTTACCACCACTATTGGAGACACCCACTCAGAAGCGTTTACCCGTTCAATAATGCCTTCACGCTCTAATCTTGACAACTCAGCAGAGACTTGTTCTCGTAACATCAACGGTAACCGCCTAGCTTTGGCTGATACTGGTTTGACGTTGGGGCGTAGTTTAACTTCGTGTACCACGTTTTTAGCAAGTCCTAATTTCCCCGCAAAAAGGAATGAAAACTCACAAAGTTCAGGGAGCAGAGGTTGTGACCACGCCGTTGTCTGTAGGCACGCCAGCGATGCGCCGTCGATATGTAGTCGTAGTTGTTGCACAGCATCCAGTCCCAGCAACGCCATGCCCCTTGAAACCACATAGAAGCGAATGTTTGACGAAACGCCTTCACGTGCAGCTTGAGCCACAAAACATCCCAAGACTGGAATTCTTTGCTGTGAAAAGTCCCGTAGAGTCACCGTTGCTGGAGCCAAGGCGAACCGTCTTGCAAATGTTTCTTGATAGATGTTTTCTGGCAAGATAGACACTGACGAGCCTGTGTCCACGACAAGCTGAATCACTTCACCCTCGACGCAAACGTCGACAATCAGAGTGGTTCGCTCGTTCTGTGTGACTGTTAGGACACCCAACTCTTCGTCCCCGTCCGTGTCTTGAACCGCTTGCACCCGCGCTTGCCCGGTACTTCTACATACCGCTTGAAAATGTCCAACCTTGTGACACCTCGAACACCGCTTCTCTCGCGCTCTGCATTCCCGTGCACTGGCTAGGTGTCCTGAAGCACCGCATCTGTAACACCTGCGGTCCGGAACTGTTGAAGAACCGCAGGCTCCTGTTCCTGAACGATTTCTTGCCCTCTCGACTTGCTGAACCATGGCAGCGTCACGCCCCTCCTCGTAGACACGGGCACCTTCCGCTGCCTGCTCGAACGTCTGTAGGATGTCAATGGCCTGGCCCAACGTAAGCTGTGAACCCTTCATGAGCAGCTTCTGTCTTAGCTCCACGCTCCGTACTCCGTCGACGACCCTGTCCCGCAGAGCTGCCTCAAGAAAGTCACCGAAGTCGCACGTGCTCGCGAGCTGTCGCAGGGCACTGACGTACGCGCGTATCGGTTCGTCTTGAAGCTGTCGCCGCAACATGAATCGCCGTCGTTCGACCAGCACGTTCAGAGTGTTCGTGAAATGTCGTTCCAACAACCGAAGTGCATCGGTGTAGTCGTCCGGCTCACCTCCTTTTGATGTGGTCTTCTCCGGCGTACTTTCAGCTGCAGCAGCAGTGGTTGGTGGTGCAGCAGCAGGCTCTGGAACCAACGTGCGGAACACTCTTCGACCTTCCACCCCCAAACATTGTAGCAGTATCGCCTTTCGTTGTGCTGGCGGTTTCGCGTCCATTTCCGTCGCTTGCAGAAATATCTCGAAGTCCTCCCGCCATTGCCGCCATGGCACTGCCGGGTCTCCCGGCGCCTCTAAAAACGGGGCTAACGATGGCAGCCCGAACGCATTCATCCTTGCGTTAATGGGTAACGCCCCTCGTGCCCTAGTTGCGAAGAACGGCTGTCATCTTGACTGCTGCCGAGGTTGTGCTTTTGTCGACTGCGCCAATGTGGTGTCGGCCGGCGAACGCGGCCGGACGGCCGCAGAACAATGACTGACACGAGACAGGAGCTGCACGCTGACTGATCTTTATGCCGATGGTGATGCTCACATACCGCAATTGGTAGTGCGCAAATCCGGCACCCTCTGCTCACAACAAGGGGTTCTGCACTCGGGGCAAGCGTTGCTACCCCCGCCTAGTTACCATTCAGTCCGGCATTGCTCGAGGACGTAAAGTCACTCTCCTTAAAAGTCCTTTCTGTTTCGCTCTTGTGTCGGCTCCGAGATCCCCATCAAAGAGACGAAGCGCTTAGAAACAGCGAGGTTACATTGCTCCACCAGAAGAACTTATTGGAAGGCAGAACAGCAAGCAGCCCCAATTTGTCTGTTTCAGAAAGCTTCACCTCTTTCTCTTCCAACTCTTTCTTAACCAGCGTTACCATCCTGAAGTTTCTAACATCTGTCCTGTAGAAAGCATCTACTAAGGACGGCATTTCCCTCTTAAAGCCGTCACGACACTACCGAGCACTTTTCTCAGCTGGTTGTGACGCAACATTAGACACGACGTTCATTGCCCAGAACAAATATGCCAAACTGAAGGGCTTCACGTGCATAAAAACTTCGGACCATTTGGCTAGACAATTCTTAGTTGACGGTGAGCTGTAGGCACAGCGCGAGTTGCAAGTGCGGTTTTCATCGCGGTAAGCCGTTCACGTGAACCCAGGTTTTGGTGACTTGCTTGTTCTTATTGAATAAAGAGTTAAAGCGCCTGAAGACAAGCCAGGAACCTTCACAGCTTCACAGACTGCAGGCCAGGTTAGCTTCACTCTCAACGCGGTTTTTGCCTCAAGACCATTGTCATCTATATATACACATTGCCCAAACCATATCGGATTCGATCACACAATCCGTCAGCCAACACTTCCAGGCACACCATCTCACTCTGAAGCAAATACAAAGACGGATCGCTGACGCAATTGTGTTTCTTTCTTTTTTATGTGAGAATGCCCCTCTATAATTTCTCTTTCCGTTTTTGCTTTGCCTTTGCTTTGAAACTTTGCTGCCAGTCAAGGTCAGGTTCAGCCAATACATCGCACCTGTTGGTCAGCGAAACGGCCCCGCGTTTGTTTGCGTCACACAAGTTATGTTCACGTTAGCTCTATTATTGAAGCAGCGCCCAGTCTACCCAGTGTGAGCCTCTGCCACAACTAAACGGAATCCCAGCGCCACCACGAGTGGTGGCTTGCTTTGCCGCAGTATATTACTGCGCGTGTTTCTTGTGGCACTTGGTGCTTTTTTCTGCCTTGTCAACATCGGACACTATCGGCAAGTTTACGGTGCGAAAAAGCAGAGTTAATGAATCATCTACCAGCTACCTTTTTCGATTTTGCGACACTGTACGCTGTACGAAATGACTTGCACTCTTTTCCTTTCTACTGCCTCGCTGCCTTTTTTACTTCTTTTGGCTTTTGAAAGGCTCTCCCAACAACTAGAGATTAGGTTGGGGTACCCGCGTCTGTTAACCTTTTGATTGTCGTTGAAAACTGATATTCATCTGGTGATTGCAAGTTTTTCCAGAGCCGCACTCAGACATCGTCAGCTATACCCTTCTTTACCAGTTTAGAGTGAGAACTTTCAAACAAAACCAGACTTTCTTAGTGCGCGGACAATACTGCCAACAGACATGTTCTTCCGAAAAAAAGGATCAAAATGTCTAAGAACTGAATGCAGTTATTCACAGGCAATCCCCAGGTAAAATTAAGTCACTAACACCTCACGAAACAATCCGATAAGCTTTTCAACCGTTTCCTCCAAACCCAGTCTGAATCTGAAATCAAAAAATAGTCATCTACGTATCTATACGTCTTTAACGTCTTTGCATTCAGTTCTTAGACATTTTGATCCTTTTTTTCTGAAGAACATGTCTGTTGGCAGTATTGTTCGCGCACTAAGAGAAGTCTGGTTTTGTGTAAAAGTGCTCACTCTAAACTGGTAAAGGGGTATAAGCTTTGACATGTCTGAGTGCGGCTCTGGAAAAAACTTGCAATCACCAGATGAAAATCAGTTTTCAACGACAATCAAAAAGGTTAACAGGCGCGGGGTACCCCTAACCTAATCTCTAGTTGTTGGGAGAACGCTTCTTCAAAAGCTAAAAAAGTAAAAAAGACGGCGAGGCAAGTAAAGAAAGGAAAAGAGTGCAAGTCATTCCGTACATGCATACAGTTCGCATAATCTAAAAAGGTAGCTGTAGATACGACATTAACGTGTTTTTTCTGCACCGTGAAACTTGCAGGATATGTCCGATGTTAAAGGGGCGGTGCAACGATATTCAATTGGAATGTTTTCACTTTACACGAGCTTACTGGCACTAGTGGGACTCAAGGATACTCGCAGGCAACGCCACTGGCCAAGAAACTCCTTTGTTGCGGAGTAATTTTGAGGACAAAAGCTGAGCGTTTTCATTCAATCTCTCCTTCGCAAAACCTGATGACGTAGCTGGGGGATCGCAGTACCCCCCAGTGACGATATTTGAATGCGGCTCATAGATTGGACCCGAGCGTTGCGTGGGCACTCGATTTGGGCTCGTGATAATCGATAGCTCGAGAAGCATTCAGGTAGTGGCCCGTGTCCAATCGCTGCAATGACGACAATAGCCGAACCATAACAATGTCTGGAACTCAGCGCGTGTCCTGTGCCTTGCCAACCCCAGCGCGTGGCTATGATCAACATTGGCGGCATATAATCGGCTCCAGATCACGTGGCCGCTTGTTCTGGCTGCGAGTTGAGGGGAGTGAACGCTGCTCGTTTTTCTTTAATTTTTTCTGCGACTTCGATTGCGTGTGGTGAAAAACGAACGGGTGTTTCACAGGTCATTAACGTCAGGGATCTGTTCTAAGCGGTATTTGCGCAAAGTACAAAAATCGTTGCATCGCCCCTTTAACGAGAGTAGAAAAAAGCACCGTGCTGCAAGAGAACACGCGGTGCAATATGCACACGTGGGTCACCAATGTGGTGTGCGAGATTCCCGTTTAGTTGTGGCGAGCTAGTCTACATTGGGCGGGCTAGGGCTGCTTCAATGATAGAGCACGTGAACATAATTTGTATTATTGTGGCTGCACGCGGGGGCCATCGTCGCTGACCATTGTAGGCGATGTGGCTGCAAACCTGACCTGACTGGCACAAAGTTTCTAAGAAAGGCGAAGCAAAAAACGGGAAGAGAAAGTATAGAGGCATTCTACATAAAAAAGAAAGAAAACAATTTCATCAGCGCTCCGTCTTTGTATTTGCTTCGGAGTGAGATGGCTGTTTCTGGAAGGTTGGCTGTGATTGTGGCGATTGAATTCGATGTGGTTTGGGCAATGTGTATATGCCGATGACAATGGTCGTGATAAAAACGGTTGAGAGTGAAGCGCCTGTCTTGTCGTCGCGTTTCTTTATTGTCCTCGTTTGTTCGCGCTTTAACCTTTATTCGAGTAATGATCAATGCTTAAACCCAAGTTTTAATGCAACTTGTTCTTATCTTCTGCCTCAGGGACCGGAAAGCGCAACAACGCGGACCCCGCGTTGTTGCGCCTACAGAATATGTTCACGTGCTCTATCATTGAAGCAGCGCCTAGTCTTTCAAATTTACTGCTTGCCACTGAGTATATAAGGTCGAAGCGTGAAAATGTTCTCCAATGAAAGCGGTCCACAACTGATCCGCGAGTTGACTCACAGTTCGTAGATGATCTCTGGTGCAGTTTCGGTAGTCGTTGAGGATCTTCCTCTTCCGATGCCATCCAACTTGCAGGGTCTCCAGGAGGTGAAAGCGCTCAAGGGTCCACAAACTTGTACCTCAGACACATGCCTGATGTAGGAAAGTTCCGCTTCCATCTGGGACATCCGGTAGCCGATCTTGCAGAGAACCCACAGCGAGTGGGCGTAGATCCTTGGAAGGTGAGTGAATGAAGGAGGAAGGAGGAGAAAACTTGCATCTTGAAGTATTAATGAGCAGAGACGTAAGGGCGCAAGTAGCTGGTGTATATCGACATTTTTAGTGAAAAAACCCGAGACTGAGGTATTGACAGACGACGACAACGAAGATGATATATTGATCGATAGGATTATCACAGAAAAAAATATATAAAAATACCTAAAATTATTGTTTCTGAACTGACCCGCCACAAGCGCGTGCTGCTGTTGTTCTAAACGTGACACTATCACATTAAAAAAAAAACATATATATATATATATATATATATATATAGTATAAAAGTCAGAGATCCGTACTTGCGGAGTTGCTATGCTAAAGTTTATTGTATGTATTACGACAGTTTCGCCGAGAGGCTCGGCTTCGTCAGGAGATCATACATGTGAGGGCATCATACTGCGCAGAGCAGTAAGTGGCCATTGGGGCGAGGAAGGACGTGACGTCAGGAAAAATGAAAGTAAAAAGACATATGAGAAAAGCAAACATATTAAAACAAAATTAAAGGCAAAAAAAAAAGTTTGGCTTGAGCGCGTTCTTACGGTAGGGCGGCTGGTTTCAAAGCTAAAGAGGCGTATATGAGACTTCCGACACTGCGGTGGGTACAACAGATCATAATCGGACAGCACAGGCTCTGGAACGACATCTTCGGTACTAACTGCCCGTAAGGCTAAGCCGATGTGGGCGTCCGCTCTCCGCGACGGTCACCCCGCCTCCCTCGGGCGCGACGTCGCGGAAGAGAGGGAAAGGGGTGGGAGCAGATCGCGGGACAGGTGGGCGCGGGGGAGGGGAGGAAGTCTGCCACCGGATAGTTGCAAAGACGTCGTTGTACCGGACAGTGAATTAAAAATATAAATTGCAATGATAAAACATTATAGTAAGAAATTGAAATAAATACACACATCCCTAGGGTCGAGACCGAGTAACGTTGTGTGCAGCAGGACAACATTACGCGGAAGCACAGAATTTGCTTCGCCTTCCAATGAAAAAATAAAAAATAATAAAAATATATATATATAATATTAACGGATCTCGCATATCAGTGGGTAAAATGAGGAGAAAGGGGACGCAGCGTGTGCTGAGGCGCGTGTGGAAGGCTCACTGTTTCGTACACACACACAAAAAATAATAATGGTCCAATTCAACTTCAAATACAGTGCCGCTTGGTTAGGGTGGTATTGGTGTTCCTGCTAATTCTTAGACAACGTTTTAATCATGCCAAGTGTCCCTGGATTTTCATTTATTCCTTTATCGATCGTATTGAATCGGTATATGAGACACGATTCGCGCTGCTCACGTTCGTGGTCTGACTAAATCCGGTTTCAAGGATCGTTACCGAAAGTTTCTCGAACGAATCATGTGGGAGGCTAAGGTGTTTTGAAAGAGGTAGGCTTGGGAACGATTTTGAATGAGATTTGTCAGATTAATAGAAGCGTTTCCTGAATGCTGTCTTCGTTTGCCCTTTATATTGCATTTTGCAGACACCGCACTCAAACAAATAAACCACATTTGAAGAGTCACACGTCAGGTTCCCTCGAATTTTAAGGAGAATTGCGATTGTGCTGCTAGCGCTGCTAGTAATGCTTCATTTGTTTGCAGAACCAGACATCCCGGTTTCGTGCACGGCTTGCATTCGTCATTTGACAATGGCGAATTCAGTCGAGGTTTACAAGTAGTCTCTTAGGTTACGTGATCGTCTGTAGACCACACCGGGGGCGGACGGAAACGCACGTTTAAGACGTTCGCTCTGCTCTAGAATATTGTAGTGCCGTCTCAGTTTACCGTTTACATTAGGAAAGTTCGTGCTGTGAAGTTAGACATAGATTCGTGCGTTGGAGGTCGGGTTTGGGGGGGGGGGGGGCGGTTCGCAGTGCGGTCCTCGCAGTTCAATTTTGTTTAGCTTTTTTGAATTGCGGCAGTCAGTTACACGTGATAGAAACTACTCTGCCTCACCTATATATATATATATATATATATATATATATATATATATATATATACGGGGTGTTTCACAGAAAATTGGACAAATTCGAGTATTGCGAAAATTACCGCGTCGCAACAAAAAAAGACTTGTGTCGTTTTGGTCACTGGGCCGGGGCCTATTTAGAAAAATTATTAAAGCCCGAGATAATTAAATTGTTAAATTATTTTTGCGTAAATAAATTTTTTAATATTGTGTTTTAAGGGCGTAGTTTCAATTAGAAAATTCCTCACCGTCATCGAAAAACACTAAATCAACAAATTGCGGGACTGATAGAAGGCACGCGAAGCATTTTGCGGCTTTCTGAAAAACCGTGCAAATTTGACGGGTTTAAGTTTCGGTTTGTTATCGGAGCGCATCTCCGCCCCGGCGGCACCGCGCCCCGTGGAGAGATAGTGTAACCAACCTCCGCTGCGCTGTCATCGCGCGACGCAGCAGAGGCTGGTTCCACTATTTCTCCACGGGGCGTAGTGCTGGGGTGGAGATGCACTCGATAACCGGCGGAACTTAAAACCCGTCGAATTTGCGGTCAGAAAGCCGTAAAATGCTCCACGTGCCTCTATCGTTCTGCAATTTGTTGATTTAGTGTTTTTGACGATGCTGAGGCAATGTTCTAATTGAAACCATACCCTATAAACCCAATAATCAAAAAAGTTAATTACACAAAAATAATTAAAAATAAAATTATCTTGGACTAATCATTTTCCTAAAAAGGTCCCTATTTGGGACAAAACGGCATAACCTTTTTTTTTTTTGCAGTGCGACGCGTAGTTTTCGCAATATCAATTTGTCCACCTTTCGTGATATACCCTGTGCCCATATATAGTGCCACACCACCAGCACAGTAGTAGCGCTAAAGACCAGCAAGAGGTGCGAAGAGTGGCGGTCAGATCACAAACAAATATTTTAGGTTTTTGTTTGTTTCATATTCTTGTATATGTATAAGTAGTAATCTTTATGGGTTCAATAGGTTTATTTCGGTAGTAATTTTCTCTTGCTCTACTAAGGCCTCTTAATGAAGATGAAACGCGCAAGGAAAAGTTTATACTAAAACATTGTTTGTGGTTAGGTATATCTCCTCTCCTGTCCTTTATTGTTTCATGTTCAGGTATAGTTATATACGCCTTTTCCACGAGGGCGCAGCTATCTCGCGTGTCGTAACTTCTGGTATGTGGTAAAATATCGTTTTGATCTCTCCACGCCGCTGGAAGGGGTTTACGGAAAATGCGTGATTGTCACACATTCTTGTTTTGCCTCACCTATATATTCTCGCATAATCCAGATAAATGGTTTATTATTTTTTCGTCCCGCATACCAGATACGGAACCCACGTGACAGAGAACGAAAGGAAACAGAAAACGTCTATAGTTCAAGTTTATCTTTTTCAAGATCGTTTTCTTACGCGCTCGTTCCACAGACCCGTTTTCTTACGTTACGTTGCAAAAAGTTACCGGGAAATTTGTCTTTTTCTTTAGTGTTTATTTATTTGGCTCTGGAGAGCCGCGGCACGCAGGAAAGGCGGCAGCCCGTACCATGGAGGCCCGCGGAGCTGCGTCTAGTGAGCATGATAATGTGAGTATATATACGCTGCATGATGTATGTGCATGCTTCATATGAGTCTATACATGCTTCGTAATAAGCGTGGCTACCAATACAAGGAGATAGCCTGGCACGCGACATTCGAGGACACGAGTGTTTCGGTGACGAAGAGCCAGGACGGTGAGTTACCGTGGCAACCAAGGCCACAAGGCTCGTCATAACGTAACGTAAGGTTGAGCTCGGCTCATTTTCACTCAGCACCGTTTCTTGAGTTACGTCTAATACCGAGAACGTTCGCTTCTCGAATATCGCGTGCCAGGCTGCAGGCTATCTCATTGAACTGGAAGCCACGGTTATCATCAAGCACAGATATCCCGGTGACGTACGTGCGCGTCGTAACGGTAAGGCGATAAAGTAAAGAAAGCGGAGCTGTATGAAGCGCAACCTTAAAGGCCGATGTACTACTTTTCGCGCTTTTCCACTTTGCCTCCCTCCCTTTCTACATCCTCTCCACGTTCTGCCTGCCCCAACGGCTTCCTCGCAGCTTAGGAGAGGGGAGCGCTGGGAAGGATTATCTTCCCTGCGGAAAACCGAAGTTGTACGTAGGCATTTAAGAGCTCCATTGAAACATCTTGGTTCGTAACGATGTCCTGACGGATTAGGAGGGTTCTTCAGCTGTCTGGCCTCCAGCGAGCTTCCTACGCTGATAACGCTTCGGCGTCTCACGAACCTCGAGCATGCACGTGCCGCCGAAGTACGACGGAAAGCTTCACGGAGCGCTTATGCGAGAGCGGAAAGTGACGCCCTGTCTTTCTCATCCTAACCGTTACTACTCGCACTGTGCCTGGAAGGCGTCTCCGACTGGTGTGCTTGCCGGGCTGCAAAAAATGGTCCCTCGAAATCCGCCCGATGACGTAAAGTGTCACGCTGTCACCAGCCGCGATCCTGGCGGCGTCACACAGCAGCGGTGGTGGCCATGGCAGAACGCCTGTTCTGCCTCAGGTTGCTCTCCGGCTTTAGAGTCCACGGAGCTTCGTCAGCCAGAAACAATAGGGACGCCGTGGCGACAGACGACACTCTTGTTTGCCCGTGCTTTAGCCGAAACTTTTACAACCAACCATCTGCGTCACGGAAATCCGACAGCATGACACTCCAGATTCAGTGACGTCATTTCTTGGCACCTCGCGGCCAATTTAGGTGCATGGGCGGGATAGGACGCTAATTAGACAAGCCGGAGACAGCGTTCAAGCGCCGTACTATTGGTGAGGTGCGCGTCCAAAACCATCGCTTGGTCGGGGTTTCACGATGGGCCGAACGCTCCAACTATCGCGCCTTTAGTGGATCAGACTGGCGATGTGGGCAGGTTGGTTCATGTTAAAGCAAAATATGAAATAGAGCGCAAAACAACAAAGACGTGAGAGAAGTACAAAGGACGAGCGCTCGTCTTCTCTCCGTCTCCGTGGTTTCGCTCTGACATGTTATGATGGTCTTTAGTGTGTGAGAGTGAGGGTCTGCCACCTACGCCCAGGGGCCGCGACAGAACAATCCAAAAAGGACACAGTCCGAAGCGTATACACCAACTCATGTTTACAAACAAACCGGAGCGCCCGGAGCGCCCCTAGCGGACGCCACCGGCGCCGCGCATGCGCGATGGGGGTGTGGGCAACAAGCGCGCCGTCGCCCATAAACAAACCATTGAAACGCGATGTTATCGGCGTCAGTGTGAGTCCCCCTGCCCTTTTTCGCAATCGAATTGTTGATTCTACGTCTTCCTGGCAATGTCTGACTACATGAGCAGCGTCAGCGAAATTAACGAGGCTCGTTACACCGCGAAACTTCGAGTGAATAATCTGACATGCGGCGATTCATTCCGCGTGGACGCCGCAGAATGTACGCTAAAGCCTGATTCACCTGATGAGATTTCGCTCGCAATTTTCAGTCACGACGTCGCTCGGGCTGCAAAAGCGTGAACCGTAGCTGAGATGGTCGACGTCAATACTGAAAATCGCAAGCAGAATCGGACCAAGTGAATCAGGCATAACAAGTCGGTGATGGCCGCTGATAACAATAATCAACATCTCCATGTATCTACTGTTTACGAAGAGCCTGCTTACCAACCTTCAAATTTAAGTCTTTTGAGGCCTGCACTTACTTCTTATCGCAAGGACCGGGCCAACTTTTGGTCTACGGGCCGGCGTCGTCTAAGAGAGCAGACGACAAGCAGAAACGTTTGAAAGAGCAGACGACAGTTCGAACGATCAGGCGGCCGTTTTGAACTTGAAGACGCACTGAACGTAGTCCGCAGGTGGTCCGCACAACTTGACGGTTTTCTGGCGTTCATGGTGGAACAAAACAAATAAATCTGATGACCACAAGTATCCGTGAATTCAACCCAAAGTGCTTCCCGCCCAAGCAATCGTTATCCGACGGCGTCTGCTTTTCCCTTTTCCTGGCACATATCCAGATTCTCGGACGAACCGAGCACGTGAAAACTGACCTCCAAACCTTTCTCGACACTTTTGGTACGGCCCCAGTCGCGGCGTTTTGACGATAAGGCGGGTTTTTGTCTGATTCCTTTCAAAACAACGCAGGAATACACGTCTGGCATGGGGACTTCTGCCCACAGCCCCAGACCGGAAGTGCGACCGGCGCGCCACCACCGCGCCGTGACGTCACAGAGATGAGTTCGTGTATAGCAGCGCATGAGGAATAGGCGCGAGAGCCTATAAAAGGAGGACACGCCCACAGAAGGGGGAGGACGGACCGAGGACACGGAGACGTGTCGGTCGAACGCTACGGCAATGTTATACTTTAAATACTAACAACCCATTCCTGTTGCTCTAATAAATGTAGTTTCTTGTTATGGAAACCCCGATTTCAAGCTGTTCCTCCCGGATGGGAAGGCAGCAAGGCAACCCTCCCACTAGGCACCCAACGTGGGGCCCAACGTACTTTTGCAGCCCTTCTGTAGCAGCGACACGGGGCTGGGTTTCTTCTCTGGTGTTTGACTGATGACTCTTAGTCCCAGAAACAGGCAGCCTTGATGTGCCGATAGGTCTGTGCTACACTGGAAAAACGGCTTCAGCGCGGGATCTGCCATGTACGACGGCCAACCTTTCAGGACCTATTACAACACTCTACTGAGCAGAGGGTATCGGACAGTTTCTTTGGAAATGTCTCGACTGCTTACTGGTAGGGAAAGCAACCGCAGTGAGCAAAAAGACTCCTCTTCGTCAGCTTCTTCTCCAAGTGTGTTCACAGGCAGTCTCGAAAAACAATCCGCTTCCGCATTTTCGGCTGAACGCCTGTATACCAGGGAGCAGTTGTATGCCGATAGTGTTACTGCCCACCTTTGCAGTCTAGTTGCCGCAAGTGTCGGAATACCAGTCTTCGGTCCAAGAATGGTTTGAAGTGGCGTATGGTCTGTCACGAGACAGAACTTGCGACCGTAGAGGTAAAAGTGAAACTTCTTCACTCCGAAGAGCAAGGCCAAGGTCTTCTTTCTCCAGCTGACTATAAGCTTTTTCAGCTGAAGTGAGGGTACGCGATGCATATGCACACCGGTCGAGCAGTTCCATCTTTCGCAATGTGAGACAGTAGCGCCCCTACGACATCTGCTCCTGGAGGAGATCCACGAGGGACACCAAGGGGTTGTACGTGCTAAAGAACTAGCCAGAAGTTACTTCTGGTGGCCAGCGGTGGACACCGATGTTGAAAACTACGTGCAAAGCCTGTGAGCAGTGTCAACAGCAGCGTAACCGGCCAACGCAGGCCCCCTTGCACCCTTGGGCGTGGCCTACGAAGCCGTGGCAGCGTGTCCACATCGACTACGCGGGGCCCTTCAGAGGTAAAATGCTGTTAGTGGCCGTGGACGCTCACTCTAAGTGGCCGGTGGTTTTCGTAATGCAGTCAACAACATCGGGTAGCACGATTGAAAAGCTGCAAGAACTGTTTGCACATTTTAGAAGTCCGGAGGCACTGGTTTCAGGCAATAGCACACAGTTTACGTCACAGGAATTTGAAGATTTCATGAAAAGCATTGGCACGCGCCATGTGTTGACAGCACCGTACCACCCGAGCACTAACGGGCCGGCCGAAAGGTTCATGCAAACCCTCAAGGCTGCTTTACGCAAAGGAGTGGCCACCGAGTCTCTACAACAAACGTTGAACAAGTTCCTGTTGAACTATCGCAACATTCCTCATTCAACAACTGGGGAACCACCAGCTGTTTTGTTGTTGTGGAGATGCCTCCGCACAAGGTTGAATGTTGTTAAACCGGCCATAGACGCCAGGGTGGCAAGACATCAGTTCCGTCAGACGACACAAAGAAGGTGCCGGGCACGAGTGTTCCAGGTCAACGACCAAGTGCGAGTGTTGAACTTTCGACCAGGAAACAAATGGTTGAAGGCCACCATACTGGCCAGAAGTGGACCAGTCTCTTACAAGCTGAAGGTACAGCTTGATCATGGTGTGGCCATCTGGCGCCGTCATCAGGACCACATCCGGCATGACACAGACCAAGAGGAAGAGGTACAAGAGGTACCATTTCTCTTGCAGGAGGGCAGAGTTGATGCTTCACCTCCGCCTTCAGGCCCATCAAGCCCAGTGCAGCTGACAACAGGACCAGTTGCAAACACTCAAGCTGGCGGCAGCACCGCGGGGCAAACACCGGTGACTCCAATACGTCGCTACCCAGCAAGAGTGCGCCGTCCACCAGAGCGCTACTCACCGAACGTGTGAACTGGAACTGGGGAGGGGCCTTACAAATAAGTGTGGGGGAATGTGGTGTTTGACTGATGTCCCTTTCTGGTCTGACAACCCTGTCAGACTGGCAACATTGGGCCGACACTCGGATGAAGAGAACATTCTGGAATGTCGTCGTGTGGCTAGGTTGTAATGTAGACGAGCACGTTACTCATCGTTAATTTTCTGTCATTAATAAAGTGTTGCACCTACCAATGTGCCTAACTTAGCCAGGACCACAACACAAGGCATAGCGCCCAACGTGGCGCCACGCATGGCGCCCAACATGGGGCCCAACGTACTTTTGCTGCCTTTCTGTCGGAGCGACACGGGGCTGGGTTTTTTCTCTCGGTAAGTTTTTTTTTTTTTTCAACTGGGGTGTTTCTTTTCGAAGTAGTGCTTGTATTTGCGACAGCGCGATTGCTCGTTAAATTGCAGCCTAAATTCATTTCTTAGTCACGCGGGTGAGGCTTTGGGGGCGTGTTTATCTTTCTCGAGTCGAGTTACCGTCTGTTGCCGCACACGTTTTACTTGTCTGCTTGGCGTTTCTGTTTTTTTCCGGCCATGTCTCCGACACTATGGTTCGAGACGAAGGATGGCGAAAAGCCTGGAGCAAGCATGGACCCCAGAGCAGGCTCGGCGGATGCGCAAGCCGAATTGCTACTGAACGTGGCAGCCATGTGTGATGCGGTCACATAGCGTCTCACAGCGCAACAGTCACGTGAGCCGGAGCTGCGTCCCCAGCTGATGGTGCCGGTCTACAATGGCTACACCGACGCCAAGTCAATCGCCGACTTCCTGGGTGAGTTCGACGTCTACAAAGCCGCCTCAGGCGCCTCGGAATCCCTCGTGGCAGACCCTCGCTCCCAAGTGTAGGAGCGAGGGTCTGCCACCACGCCCAGGGGCCGCTACCGACCGCCCAAAAATGGCTCAGTCCGAAGCGCACAGCAGCGCATGAAGAATATGCGCGAGAGCCTATAAAACGAGGACACGCTCACAGAACGGGGGAGGACGGACCGAGGGCACGGAGACGTGTCGGTCGAACGCTACGGCAATGTTATACTTTAAGTACTAACAACCCATCCCTGTTGCTCTAATAAATGTAGTTTCTCGTTATGGAAACCCCGGCTTCGTGTTGTTCCTCCCGGATGGGCATGCAGCAAGGCAACCCTCCCACAAGTGGGACAGATCTATAGGCAATGTAAGGCTCTCAACTTCGACAATGTCGGTTAAAAGGCGATGGCTCCAAACTTTCACCATTTTTTTATGCATATACCATCAAACCTGTAATTTGCAACTGATGATAAGTTTCCAGGATCATAACTCGTGACATTACAACGAGCCAAATCCTGGTCATGACGTGATGGATAGGAACCAAAAAATGGCGCCACCCAAACATCTTGGCGCAAAAAGCAAGTCTGCTCTGACGTCTAAAGGCACACTTGTGCGACAAGCCGACCAAAAGTCGAACAAACATCGGAACACGAAAACCTCCTTCCACTCTATTTCTTTTTGAAACAAAAGAAAACAATAAGAAAACAACAGTATGTATTGCCTGTGAGCCGCAAATTTGGTTTTGGTAAAAACACTTGCGATTGCATCAGGATAAACATTCACGCACGGATGTTTTTCAAAAATGACGTGAACCTATTTACTCCAGTTAGAAATTTCACTCAGTCTCATGCGATTTCTGGCTGGTTTTTCGCACAGTTCTGATTTACATGGTGGAATTCTACTTGGCATCTCGATCACCGTTGCAACGTCACTCGTGCGAAAAAAAATAATCCCGGTGCAAGCTGAGTTGTTTAGTGTCGCAGTTGCAAAATCATGTGCAAAATTGTCTCGTGGGAACTATGCTTAATTTGATTTCTGCTTTTTGAACTTGGAATACTCAGTTCTTTCGATTCGTATAACTCGTATGTATTCGCGGTGAAAAGCTCGCTAGGGGTACTTCTGTTTTCACCACTCTGAGTTGTGCACGCACGTGCTACCCACGCGGTTATGTTTTAATTTTCGTGGTGCATAGAAGCTTGGCATTGCACGCACTTGCACCAGCAGGGGATGTAGAAGTATACCGTATTTACTCGAGTAATAGCCGCACTGTTTATGAAGAAAACCTGAGGGTTCGCTTTTCAGCGGAGCATGCGGCTTGCCAATCACCGCGATCGGCAGCATGATTCCAGCAGTTTACAGGACAGAGATGACGTCTTGGCGCTAAGATACCACCTGTGAAGATTGTATTTGTATGGAGAATCGTGTTCTCGATCTGGTTATTCGCTATGTTATTTATGCGCAACGGGATGATTGGCTGTGTATGTGTTCTGCGGGAAAGCAGACGCAAGGGCGTTGTTCATAAATAGTGCGGCTATTACTCGAGTAAATACGATACTCTCTATGGGTTGTGAAAACTATCCACCAGGCGGCTATTCCTTGATCGTTCATTTCCGGTTTATTGCTTCTTTTTGAATTTCTTTAAAACATTTGATGAGGTTTCACAAAGGCTACTATTGTGCGAACTCAACACTCTGAACATTGACTCTCGTGTTTTGGCTTGGATCAACTCGTTTTTAACTACGCTCTAAGAACTGCCATCGCGTCTACTTACACGCAAAACACTCAAAAAACCAATCTCTGCGATCTAGGTAATCAGGTCAGCGAATGATGAGGCGGAACATCCGTTTAGGAATAAAAATGAGTCTGAGCTGTTGCATTACGCAATGCTAAGCGTCATGCTTGCATTGCGTAATGCCACAGCGCAGACTTAATGTTGAGGTCTAAACAGATGTTCCGCCTCATCATTCGCTGAGCTGATTTGGTTGATCGCAGAGATTGGCTCTTCGAGTGTTTTGCGGGTATGTAGACGCGCAGGCATTTTTCAGAGTGTAACCGTTCTCAATTTGATCACGTTAATGGCACTAACTCTCATTCCTCTCTTGTGACTCCTGGTGTACCCCAAAGTTCAGTACTTGGCCCTATCGTGTTTTTAATATATATTAATAACCTCCCTTCGCATATATTAATCTCAGTTGGTCTCTTTTCAGACGACTGTGTCATCTATTCTGAAGTAACGAACGATTCTGACGTTCTTTCACACCAAACTGACCTTGACAGTGTTTCCCGTTGGTGTGATCGATGGCAAAGGGAATTAAATATTAGCAGTGCAAATCAGTGAGAGTATCACGTCACAATAACACCTGTCCCTTGTACCATATAAAAATGATCGCACTGGAATCTGTTTCTTTATATTATCTTGGTGTAGATATCGCTAACAAACTCTCATGAAACATTAACATTCAATATTTAATTAAAAATGCTAACCGCATGTTAGGCCTCCTAAAAAGGAACTCCTCACTAGCTCCACTGTCCTTAAAGTACCTACGTACAAAGCATCGGTCCGTGGAAACCTTAAGTATTCACCCGCTCTCGGGGACCCCGGCTCAACGCTTGCATCATGAATAGAAGCTGCTCAAAACCATTCTGTTCGATTCATACTGCATAACTATTATCGCACATTCAGTGTAACAGCAGTGAAAACCACCCTAAACTTGCCTGACATCTCACTCCGTAGAAATATATATCGCCTGTGGTTATTTAATAAGATCTACCACCATAAGCAAAGCCTCCATGAGCATATAATAACGCAACCATCTTACGTCTCATCGCGTGTTGATAATCAAAATAAAGTTGGCATCCCCCACTGTCGCACCTCATACTTTTCTCAGTCTTTCGTACCCATGACATTCCTGCACTGGAATCGCCTTCCCGCACCTATTGCCAGCATAGCCGATAGCGCCCTATTCAAAGCTGCACTTAGAGAATCTATTTTTTGCTTTGGCTAACAAAGTTTTGTTTCGATCAACAATGTTCTGTTTGGATTTTATGCTTACATGCCTAATTACTGTTTAAACATGTGTGCAATTAAGTGTGTATATCCATTCCCCTCTATCATGCCTTCGGGCCATGAGGGTATTAATAAATAAATAGGTAAATAAATAAACAACAAAACTTTCGTCTTACTTCAATACTGTTTATGAATGCTTGGTATGCAGCTTATTTTGTCACCTGAACCATCTTATAAGGTTTTGTGCACTGCATATTTGATGGTGTCAAAAGAATCCTTGGAGTGCGCCTTCGGCACGAAGCAGAATAGACAAATCTCATCAGCCGGTTCAGCGAAGCCGTCGCTGTCATGATACATCGACGGAACTCCAGTTTTTCTGCGCGTGCGACAACCTCGCTGCTGCTCTGCGTGTGCACAGCAAGAGACGAAAAGTCCTGCGGCCTGCGCCCGTGGGCCAAAGGTATGGCGGTGTTAGCAGTGTGAGTAAGAAATAGAAAAGAAAGAAATGTGGTCTAGTCAGGAGCACGAGCTGGGGAAAAAATAAAACACAAGGAAGACATGTATGCACGAGCACGGACGATACTGAACGATTTGTAACGCTTTCTGATTAAATCAGTTTTTTTCCTAATTCTAACATGGCGCCAAGCTACGTCATCACGAAAGAAGCGAAAGTTCCAGATCCCTCAAGAGTTGCATGTATCGATAAATTTGAACCTTCGCAAAGCAAGAAAAGCTATACGCGTCTCTCCAGTTTGCGACTTACTTCAAGAAGGATCATTTGTAACTTCTCTGCCATCACGTACCCTCTAAGGTGCCTTGCTAACTCGTGACATTCATTTCAACTGGGCTGAAATTCACGATAAGATCGTCACTGACTTGAAGAGAACTTCGACAAGTCCTCCAATAATACCAAACTTCAAGAACGCATGTGCAACAATAATGTATATCGACTCCAGTCAAACTGGTTTGGGAGCCGTAGTCGCTCAAGTTCAAAAAAGGGGAGTTTGAGAAATGAAGTATGCAAGCCGCAGTCTCAATGGGCACGACTCGAAGCTCCACTCAAACACTCTCGAATGTATGGCTCTTCACTGTGCCGTCACCGACTGGGCCGACCTTGATACATGGTTGTCATGGACAACATGAGCCTTACGTACCTCGTCAAACAGGGTGCAATTAACCGCAGATTCGCCATGTGGACACTCGATTTAGCGGAATACGATTCGATCTTGTACACCTATCTGGAAATACTCAACGGAGCAGCAGACGCGATATCACGACTTGACATGCCGTACAGAGCCCTCGAAGGCCTCATCAACAGGCACGTTTCAACGCAAATGTGTCTAGGGGCCTTAAAGGGGCCATGAAATGATTTTTCAACTTCTTTCTTAGCTTTCCTCCTCAACTCAAAACCGAAACGAGAAATCCCGCGGTCGCGACGTGCTTGGGCTCCGGTACGATGACTCCAAGCTTCCGCCATTTGATTCCTCGGTCCTTTTTAAGCGTACCACGGAACTTGTCATTCGTAAGCGATAAGTGCCCCTACGCACTCATTGGCAACGAACTCGAATTCAAATATTCGTTGACGGATTGATTGTTGACGAGCGCCTACGTCCGAGTTACGCTGGGCTCGTGCCCAATGCGTGAGCTGGGGTAGGCTAACGTGCTTTGGGTACCGCAGATGTATCGCAGTCAAAACGCGGAAAGCTTTTGAAGGAGGTACGAAATAGTACGCTATATTTTTTTAATTTTCGTACCGAAAAGCAGGCTTTTGACTTTCCACCCTCTTTTCTTTGACTCAATAAACGATATGCGATTAGTAAGATTCCAATCAAAAATTACTTATCCCCGCCCTAAATTCATTTCATTGCCTATTTAAATCGCCTTCCCGCACCTATTGCCAGCATAGCCGATAGCGCCCTATTCCAAGCTGGACTTAGCGAATCTATTTTTGGCTTTGGTTAACAAAGTTTTGTTTCGATTAACAATGTTCTGTTTGCATTTTATGCTTACACGCCTAATAACTGTTAATACTTGTTTGTAATTAGGTGTGTATGTTCACTCTCCTCTAAAACGCCTTCGGGCTATGAGGGAATTAATAAATAAATAAAACAACCAACCTCTGCTGCCTCTGCATGATTGTTTATGAATGCTTGGTATACATATTTTTTTGCCATCTGAACCATCTTATAAGGTTTTGTGCACTCCATATTTTATGGTGTCAAATTAATCCTTGGACTGCGCCTTCGGCACGAAGCAGAATAGACAAATCTCATCATCCGATTCAGGTATACACCTATTTCATGTTATGATGTACCGCAGGAAAGGCTACAAGCTCGAGCTCCCGGCTCTATAGGGCACGTTTCGGCGGCACGAGCTCTCGTGCATGAAGGGCAGCTGTCAACGCTATGAGCTCGCGCTTCTAGCCTTCCCTGCGGTACAACATAAGGTGAAACGGAGTATAGGCCGCGCTGTTGTGATCCATCGACGGAACTCCAGTCTTTCTGCGCGTGCGACAACCTCGCTGCTGCTCTGCGTGTGCAAAGCAAGAGACGAAAAGTCCTGCGGCCTGCGCCCGTGGGCCAAAGGTATGGCGGTGTTAGCAGTGTGAGTAAAAAATAGAAAAGAAAGAAGAGTGGCCAAGACAGGAGTACGAGCGGGGGAAAATAAAAAGGATAAGGAAGACAAGTATGCAAGAGCGCGGACGATACCGAACGATATGTAACGCTAAACACATTCCGAAACATATGTTTAGACCCCAAAACGCGGTCTGAGTTGTTACAGTAAGTAATGCAAAACGTCACGCTTGCATGGCTTAACGTCACAAGCTAGTGATGGACCGAATCTGCCGAACTTCTGATTCGGCAAAGTTCGGCAAATGCCGAACTTTTGAAGGAAAGTTCGGCAAAGATTCGGCAAAAATTCGGCAAATGTCTGCGCACGCGCGAGAACGCGACGGGACCAAAGAGGCCGTGAATTGCAAATGGACGCCGTGCAGTCGTGCGGTTACTATCGTGCAGTGCACGGTGGTGCAGCGTAATTCAACCAACTCAAGCTCGTTGTGTACAATCAGTGGTTATGGCGAGGTGTGGAGTGAGTAGGCAACACGGTAACTTTGTTTGTGAGCGAGTGTGGTTCTCTTTAATATCTTGTGCCTCAAGGATAGAAAATCGACCAGTAATTTACGCAGTCCACTGCGCAAATAACAAATGATGCGGTCCATTCTGGATGACGTGATTTTAATTTGACATTTCCAGTGATGCAACGAGGTAGTTGAAACATTGGCCGACAATTACTTTAAAGCTGTTAGCTTGGCCCAGCTCGTTTGTCTACTTGTTTGTCTTGCCTCGGCGGGATCTGTAATGGATCCTCAATGCGTGACTTTTCGCGAGCGCGCGGTGCGAGCGCACGGGCTATGGCACGGGGTTGCGGGCCCAGCTTGTTTACGCTTCGCGAGAGCGAGAACTGAACTTTGCCGATAGCGCCTGCCTGGGAACAAGAAACCGCTCGTGTCTGTGTGGAAAGAAACCGCTCCGAACAGAACGATCGGAGGCACGCCACGAACGGCACGTAAAAGGACCTCACCATGTAATCAGAAGTTAACCACAGAAATAATAAACGTTATTTCATTTTTTTTTCTCAAATCAACGTCGCATTATTAAATAACGGAACATCAGCACCCGGCCACGGCTGACAAAGCACTCCTCGCAATTATAACAATTCTGTTTTCGGCTCAGAAGTAGTGTGTGCCGCTGTGCTGCGCACTCTGCGCGAGTGTGTGGGCCGCCCTTAATTTGCGAGTCCAATGGCCATATTTTGTCCTTCCTGTATTATTTGTTCGTCCGCGTCTAAAGTGTCAAACTGTTGTTTTTTGTGCGTCTATTCATTAACTCACGGAAAGTTGGCTGGCAGGCGCCTCAGCGTACGGGTTTGTAACCTTTCTGCCAGCCGCGCACGCTTGCCGTGTTCTACTATTTTGTACAAATAAAGATTGATTGAATGATAGAATGCTTTTTCAACCAGCGTTATTTCGCGATTTTTCTGTATGTGCATAAAACTAAACACGGAACTATAATGCTCAACGTTGCACATCCTATCTTCCTAAACGTTCGTGTGAATCCTAACACCAGAAACTGCCATTTTAAAGGTTAAAAACGAACCGTTGCTAATATGGGACGCACACTTTCATGCAAAGCTGACGTCAAGTCACTCAAATTGAAAAACATGCAAATTTACAATAATAATATTATCTTTTCTGGTAAAGGCTCAGCAACCGTTGCATTCGGGTTTTGCGCACAGAACGGTGAGTCAGGAACCAGCGTTATTGCCCTCATTTTAACATTGTACACACACATGCAGGCATGCGCTGATGATGCCTCAAAACCGAAACTCTCGTAGCGTGATTCGTGACTGCCACCGCTACTACCCAACCTCGTTGTCACGCCACTTCTGCTAAAAGTCACTCTAAAATTGCCAGTAAACACACAAAAACGCACCGATACAATTATCTTGTAGAATATCACCTTACTTAGTAATATAACTGTGTCAATATGCATTACATGTTGCATTTAAGTTAAGAAAAACAACAGAAAACCTTTTTTCGCCAGAAAATACTAAATTTCAACGTTAAGTCTGGTAACAATGTATTTTTGCCGAATCTTTGCCGAATCTCTAGGAAAATTCGGCAAAAGTTCGGCTTTGCCGAATCCCGAGATTCGGCGCCGAACTTTCGATTCGGCAAAAGTTCGGCCCATCACTAGTCACAACTCAGACTGCGTTTCTTTGTCTAAACATATGTTTCGGCGGCGGCGTTTGCCGAGCTGCCTCCGTATATTGCGGTGATTGGCTCTCCGAGTGTACTTTTAGTTGATTACATTACTAGTTATCACTTCACACAGTTCCCTTGAAGTTTGCTGGGGCCAAAAAGTTTTTTTTTTCTTTATGCAAATATATTGTTCACGTTAATCATATTTGTTTAAGTTCGTTTTGCCTTAAAAAGCTCCCAGTATAAGAATGCAAAATAGCAGCACGTTCAGAAATAACCGGAATGGGAGGAAGAGATGCTTTGTTTGTGCAGGTTGCTGCATGGACTGCAAATGTACGGAAAACATAACTTCTCTTTTGTAGGACCTAAAAAGTTTACTTTAAAGCTGTAGCTTTATACGGCCAACCAACCACAAACCCCCAACCACCCTTGTTGGTTTTAGACTGGTGGCGGCTGATAAAACCCGTTTGCTCTACTGACGTCGAACTCTGGGTTAGCTCAGTTGGTAGAGCTCTACACTGGAGATGGAGAGGTTCCTCTTCCGCTACCAGTAGCAGGTGTATTTTTTCGGTCATGCACCATTCACCTAGCAGTATTTGGAGATTGTGTTCGTCGTTTGTCCTTTTTGTTCTTCTTCAGGGAATATTTTCGTCATTCTCGTCCAACTCGCTTGTACCTTTTGCATTAATTGCATTATCATCTGAAACTCAGCTAACTCGTTTATTTAGTCGACCTTCTTATATAGTCTTAATCTCAAGGTCATCACCACCAACACAAAAGGACGAAGTCTGTACAGTTCAAGCGCCACAGTCTCCATCACACAGTGTAAGAATGTGAACAACCTTACAGGTCGACGCGATAAGGCAACATTCATCCTCCTTCGAACTGGAACAAAAGGATCGCTTTCCCTTCTATTCTAAGCACAATTCCCACTTTTGATCTACCTACTACCCCCAAAAAACACCTAAACGGCCTTCGGGCCAACACACGTCAGGAACCAGAAAACAGAAAAAAATGGTGATTTACAGTCATTTTTGTAAATCCCGATCAGGGGGTTCCTAGTTCACACTTGCAAACATAAAAAACATAAACCACGGTGTGTCTGACAAACTTTGGACACTTCTATGAGATAATTTCAAGCGCTACCGTGAGTACCAGCAATAGAGCAGCACCAAAAGAATTGGGTTTGACCGGGTATGGAATATGAACGAAGGCATGTCCTGGAAAGTGTCAAAGACTTGAAGTCTCTCGGTAATGGGCGTCGGAAATCGTGGTTTCGAACTGATGAATGGTGTGAGCCCCGGCAGTCTGCTGTCAATCCATGCGGCGAAGCGTTATCACCTAGGACAAAGGAAGTTCTCGCTAAGGGACCGAAGTGCAGTTTAAATTTGAAGCCTTCGAGGATTGACGTGTTTTCTTCTATTCATACTTTACCCAGTATAGTGAGCCCAGAAGGAAAGGTCGCTTTCGTAAATCATGCAATCAGTGGGATGGAGAAAGCACTGGATAAAACGTACCCAAAGTAATAAATAATTTTTTTAGAGAAGTCGGTGCGGTCAAGAGAGAGATGCAAACGAAGTCCTTAAGGTTGTTAGAACAGATAAGTCCGGACGGTTTGCAGTTTTACCAATGGCAGTATTCAAGATAAAAAATGGCAATGGAACTCTTGTTTTCGGAAAGAGAAGGAAACATTGGGAAGCAGAAAAGAAACATTTTTGCAGTACTGAATAAGGATAAATTGAAGGATATAGCAAAATACGTCATAAGCGCAGCGAATTCAACATTAAGCATCAAACATTTTCTAAAAAAACCATAAGCATGAAATGCCCCTTCGCTGGGTCACTAATAAGAGTGGGACATGAGAGAAAGTGGTCTCAAATTTTCTACAAAGAGGGTTGAGTCATGCATGCTTAGAGAAGTCGCTATCCATTACAAATTTAAATGAATTTGAATTTAAATGAATAAAATAAAATTGATCCCATTGGCATTGTTCGAATAATCGATAACCTTAAAATATCATTCAATGCTACTGTCAATTTAATTAACTCAAAGTTAAAAAAAGAAAACAAGTGTATATTCTGCCATTATATTGTCAAAAATATTCACTCAAACGCTAGATCTCGGTGTCCTCCCAGACGATTGTAAAGTTTGGAAGGTGGTTCCCTTGCACGAAGAACTTGACAAACATTCTCCTAACAACTATTGACCGAATTCGCTCACTATTATACCATGTAAAATACTTCAACATCTCATTTATTATCAGCGTGTTATTTTTCTGGAGTCCAACATGTTTTTCAGCGCGGCTCAACGTGCATTCCGAAAATCATTTTCGAGACCCAGCTTTTTTTTGTTTACTAACGACTTGCACTCCGTTCTTGATAGGGGGTTCCAGATAGACTGTTTATTTTTGTATTTCTCGAAGGCGTTCGATTAAGTCTCACACGGGTGGCTTTTGTTGAAACTAAATAACTTTCACATTGATGCTAACGCTATTGCCTGGATTAAGTGCTTTCTTACGGATGTAGGCCCGTTTCTTGACTTGCCGATTTGTCATAGGACAAATAGTAATAGGCAAATTGGTCACATATATGATGATTCATCATAGGAGAACTCGTCACAGCATAATTCGTCACGTGAAATTTTGAAGAGGCACTGAAATGAGTTCAAAGTTTATTTATTTGTTGAAATGCTTACTATAATGCAGGACCATTAAAATACAGTGAGTCGCGAAACTGACTTCGCTCATATTCACTTTCATCGGGCTTGCGCCCATCATTGCTTACGTATCAATTTCTTTAACTTGGTATAACAGGTGCTGCTGCAGTTGGATGCATTGGAAGCTAATACCTAATTAATAAGTGAATACGAAGTGCGTCATGGTTATACTTGAAAACAAAACGTTTATTAGTCGAGATATTAGCAGTTAAAACGCAATATTTTGAGCTGCTGCTCTCAAAGTTTCTAGACGGTTGCGACTGTCGTAGCTGCTGACGACAACATGAAGGCGCTTGTTGCAGTCGGCTGCTTCTTTGACACCGTTGAAGTCGTAGTGCTGTCCCTGTTTGAGCGAGTTTCATCTCCGTCATAGACCGCCCCCTCTTGACGCATTGCAGGAAGGCCCAGATGTTGGGGGAGCTACAGCCCACATTGCGCTTAATGAAAGAAAAGAAACAAACACGCGAAAAATTCATATTTGTGTATAGCCTCGTTGAGTACGCGCCTAGACACAAAAACACGAACATCGCTTTACTATGAATCATATATTTACATAGAACAACGTATCGGGGACGGAAGAGATAAAACTCGGTCATGTACGCCGTCATCATTATTTTAGAGTAATTAAGGCTTTGTCTTGATTCACTCTCTCTCTCTCTCTCTCTTTTATTAGCGAGCACTGGTGATGATATGGAATTTGCATTTTTCGTAATTTCGTGACATTATATCTCAAGTTTGCTCCCCCACCCAGTGTATAGAAAGGTGCAGTTCTTTTACATCGAAACCCCAACTGCACCGTCCCTCCAACGAAATAATGTAATTCGCGTTTGTCGATACCAACAAATTAGGATATGTTACATTAATACCTGCAGTCCTTGGTGCCGAGTCTCTATGCTGTTATTTGTTCTTGACATTTCCGCCAGTGTTGATTTCCTCACTGACCAAACTGTAGGAGGGAAGATGGCTGTAGACATACCGTTCCGACGGGGCCTGCCGATGTAGACATCCTCAAAGTAGCCAGCCACGGGAGTAACCTCCAAGGGCTAAACCTCGGCCAAGTCTTGGAATGCTTTCGGGATGTCGGCAATTGACAAGAAGACCAATGCAGGCAACATTCTCATCTGAAAGTGCACAGGAAATAAAATAATTTATTGTCTGAAACGCAGTCAATATAAAAAGAGAACAGAAAAAAACAAAATAATTCTGCATACTTCAACAGCAAACACTTCGTCCGCATTGTATGCACTCTGATGACCGCTAGAGCACGTCTTCCTGTATACCGACTGGGATAAATGGAAGAAGCATCCCTGGATCCTTGTGCCAGGAGCCACTGCTTGTATGGCGTTGATGACAGCGATTGCGAAGTCCATGTAAACCACCTCAACGCGTTTGGTCCCAAAGTGGCTCACCACAACATTGAAGAAGCTTGACAAATAAAAGAAACAATTTTTTTCGTATAGACAAAATTATAAATAAAAGAAACAATTATTTTTCGTATAGACAAAATTATAAATAAAAGAAACAATTTTCTTTCGGTTGGCACAGAAGCACAATAATGCGCACACCGAGGGATCCCTTTTAGTAACATTTAGTTCTTACCTCCTGTAGGTGGCTTCTGAATTGTTGGGCACGACTACATCATTGAAGACTGTATATGCTCAGTGTAAAGCTGGTAGAACAGCTCAGGGCTGACTTTGTAGGTTTCGTCTGCGAACCAGGTGGTTTCCCGGGCCAAATGGCTCAGGTTGCGCTCAGCTGCAAAGATCAGAAGTCTCGCTGTCGCCGTCGCCGCTGTCGTGCAGGAGAAAAGTGTCTCCTTTGGCTGGGACCTGCATGAAGTTGGAACAGTTATTACGAAATCACATTCACAACGCAGCAAAGCACTTTACCTTAAACTCTGTGGGCATTCGAATCTCTGCCCTGCAGGATGGTACACTGTACACAAAATTCGCGTGCTGCCTCTGTTTGCAAATCGTGCACCGAAGTGTAGATGGAAAAGGCATCTGCGAGGCAGTGTCGTCCGTTATGGAGGGCGCTGCATCCAAAGGTATCTGTGTGGTGCTAGGCGGCCGTCCATGCAATGAAGAGGCATATATAAACATTGGTTCTCGTTATGCAAAACTAGGAATATAAAAACAACTCTTCGCAACTTACCTGCTCTTAGCTTCATCTCATGACGTACTCTGAGAGCACTTTGCTCGCTTGGGCCACCGGCGTGCGTGTGGTCGCTTGAGTATAGGATAGTATGCGAGTTATGTCTGGATCAGCTTCAACTGAATACCATTAGAGTGTGGGTTTAAATATGTAGGACAGACGTCACGCTGCGTCAAAGACAAATTAAACGAATATAAAGAAATGCCAAGAACAATGCACGAAACTCGGAAATAGCGAAACATATCTATGAATGTAACAACTGCACGGCGCTCTGGTCGGAGACTGAAATCATACACAAAGAGAGGACCGATGTAAAGATAATAAGTGGTAAGAGACACTGTGCGGAAAAATCTCTTGGCAAAAGCCAGGCTTCGCTAGAGCTCGAAAGCAATACGAAAAGATTTTTTTTTAATTGTATAGTTAATTTTCTTTTTGTGTGTGTTTTGAAGAGCGAACTTTGAACCCCCTGTTTGTGATTGTCCAAAATGACTGTAAAGTACACTTCGTTTTGTTGCTGTTTTTTGGTTATTGACGTGTGCTGTTCCGAAGGCCGTTTCGGTGCTCTTTTAGAAGTCGTATAGGTGGAGAGGCCGTCTTTTGAATCAGAACCGGGAACTGTGTTTCAAATGGTGTGATTGTGTGATGGAGACATGTGGCGCTTGAACTGTATAGACTTCGTCCTTTTGTGTTTGTGGTGATGACCTTGAGATTGAGACTATACAAGGAGGTGGACTAAATAAACGAGTTAGCGGAGGTTGAGACGTCGTCCTGTCTATTTTCTGTCTTGTCAACGTTTTAATATTTCTTCTCTACCCGAGTCTCAGGTTAATTCAGCTTGGTGAATGACCTAGTTTTGGTCGATTGCACCTCTAATTATCACGTCACACAGCTGCCTTGAAGATCGCTGTCTCCAAATATTTTATTTTGATATCATGCCTACTTCATTTTAGGTTTTCTTCTTTTTTTTTTGTCTGTCTTAAAACATTTTACGTATGAGAATGCAAAATAGAGGCACTCTCAGAAGTAACAGGAGAGTGCAGAAGAGACAGTGTGCTTGTGCAGGTTGCCGAATGAGGTGGAAGTCTACCGAAGATATTAACAACTGAATTAGAGTAGCGATATGGGGAATTACTTCGTGTTTAAGCAATAAATAAAACAGCGGTCGAAACAACGAAATCGAGAGCGACGAAGTACACAGAACATGCGCTGAACTGGCAACTAACAGCGCTCGTCCCGTGTACTTGTTCTCTCTCGTCTTGGTTGTTTTACGCGCTGTTTGATTTATTGAAAATATACCTGGCTTGTTTTCGGTGCTAAAAAGCTTATTTTAGTTTTTTTAGTGATCATTGGAACATGTGGGAATGTGTAGCCAACTCGGTGACTGCGGCGCGTCAGGGTAGAGTGTCGGTGTCGCGTCGTGTGAGACGCGCGCAAAGCAAGCCGTCATACGCCATCAAATCGTCACAGGAGTGTTTGGGTGCAAGCCAACCGGTCAGCGAAGTTACGCCCAGTCATAGACAGTTCTCAGTTCCGAAACGCCATTGTCGCGGAGAGCTGCAGTACGGTCTAGACCAGGGCTGGCAAAACTGCGGCAGGCATTTCACATGTACAAGTGCGGCAACAAGGTATAAAGTTCGGCGAGTTGGTTGATGGTCACCTTGAATGAATTAAAACAGCGCAAAAAGACGAAGAACCAGCAAAAGGAAACACCAGACACAGCGCTGACTTAGAAATGCATTTTTTGCTTCTGCGGCATTCAGCAAGTATACTTGAAACCAGATTAACCATACAAGCAATCCACCCGATAACACGTCATCTTCCCATCAAGCCAACACGCGGCCACACGTACTTACCTGCCTTTCTGATAAAATTTATCTTATCACTAACTAGGGCAAGTGACGGGACACTTATGCACATGCCTTCGTCATGGTTTGGCAATAAAAAAGCTTCGTCAATTTCTCGAGCATACTTAGTTTATGTCGCGCTAAAATGTTTAAAATATTCCTAGAATTAAAAAAAAAGTTACAGAGTCTTGACAACCTTGTACTACACTACGTACATACAACTGGACTTCGTTTTGAGACATCGATGTGTTCAGTGACCCTGTTTACTTTATCGTTCTAGAAAGAATTTGGAACCGTGTGCGCATAACGGGCGTCAGGGGCATTTACTGGTAAGCGAACCATGCATTCATTTCTGCTTAGCGGTTGAAGAAACGTTCTGCTGTCTGGTGTTATTTGTTGCTGTCAACAATTATACTTGTCCCCTTTTGAAAGGAGTTTTCCTCTATATCGTGTCTCGTTAAAAGAACCTGCGGCTGTCTCAACATTTGTAGTTTGGTCTGCGGCTCTTAACCGCATGTCACTCTGGCCACCCCTGGTCCAGACCGTGCCTGTAGACCCAGTGTAATTTTTACCGACCTCGTTTCGCCCTTTTCATAGTTTGGCCGTCGTATTCGGTGAATCTGTGATGCAGTCACTATCGAACTCCAAAAAGGAAAGTGTTACGAATACAGATAGGTTGCCGAGGCTCTTGGTATAGGCGCGGTTACATGCGTACAAACATACACCAGCCTCGGCGCGTGAACCAGGCGACATCGCAGAAGTTAGCACGGGTACTTGGACCACTGCTCATTAGCCACGTTTCGAGCTCTACGAAGGGCCGCAAAATTATTACCGTGCAAAGCCTATTATTTGAGTATGTTTTTTTGTTTGTTTTTTATGTCCGTACCATCAGCGACGTTGTGTTAATGGGACGGATCATGTATAAACATGCACCACAGCGTCGCATACTCGTATTTGTTTCAGCAACGCAGCAGTTCATACAGCCTGTTGCAAAGAGCCTGGGTTTGGTCATAACAATCTTATAGTATAGATCAGCTCTGCGCTTTGCTGAATCGCTGCAGTGATGTCGTAGTGCTGAACCGTGAACATATGTGCAACCTCATTGTGGCTGCATTAAAGATTCACAGACCTGGCGGCCAAAACCGCTGTACAATGGGATACAACAGTAACAAAAATAGCTTCCCTTTTTTTTCATTTTTCTAGTCACCACCATGCGGAGGTTTGCTGCAGGAGAACGTCGGCAAGCTCGTTCTACTTTCCTGCTCTTACGAGGTGGGCTTAACAAGTTACGAGAAATACAGGGTGTCCGCCCTGAAAACGTTTACAAGGGTCATTTCACCGCAAAAATGAACCACGTATGGCCGAACGCTCATTGTCGGCCCAAAATCTGGTCCGAACCCGATGCCAATGTTTCCGCACTAACCATATTCTTATTCGAAAGTTATAAGTGATTTTATAAAACAAAATTTGTGAAGAAATGGCGGCCGAAAAAGCTATCGAACATATGGAGCTTTATATGGCGCCAGTTACCGAGACTAGGCAAAAACGGGCCCCATTTTCAAATTAACCATTTTAAGAAAATCACTTATAACCTTAGAATAAGAAAACGGCTAGTGCTCGAACTTTGCCATCTGGCTCGGACCGCTAGAGCTTAATTTGGGTGGCGAATGAGCGTTTGGCGACACATCGTTTATTTTTGCAATGCAAAAACATTAGTCTTTTTTTGTGAGGGCGGGGGGAGAAAAGGGGGGACACAAACTGTACATTGTGAGGGTTGCTCGGAGGCGCTTTCACAAAATCAACTTAAGTAATGCATCTTATGCGAGGACGGCTTCCGATGGAAATTAGCGCCACTCAAATATCATCGCCACTTTATACCGTGTTAATCCGTTCGTAGAAATAAATGAACTGCGCAAAGGACGAGGACAGAGGTAGAAACGAGTACGACACACGGAGCGTAGAAATAAATGAACTGCGCTCCGTGTGTCGTACTCGTTTCTACCTCTGTCCTCGTCCTTTGCGCAGTTCATTTATTTCTACAAATCATGAACCAACTAGCCCGCAAAAAGGTGTTACTTAAAGGGGTCCTGCAACAACTTTTTGACTGGTTTTTAATTTGAACCGAACCTAAGCGCACTGAACGTAGTAACTTAATGAAACTTTTCTTTTCGCAAAATTCGCTTTATTTTAAAAGTTATAGGCAAATTAGTATTACAAAAACAAGCAAAAAATAACCTCCTTCGTGACGTCGTAGGTCCTGGCTTGAGTGGCCGTGAACTAGAGGAGGGATAGTGAGCTTATCGAGCGCTCACGGCTGCCGCACTCCGTGTCGACGGCTCGAGAGGGCGCCACTAAACCGTGATTTGGATAGGCTGTATGAAGCGGGCGGCCAGGGCGGCTCGCATTGCATTTGCTGCGCGAATAAAGACTATTTCGGCATAACACTTCATTGGCCACAAACGACAGCAAACACGGGGTAAAGATCAGTACAGAACGGGAGCCACTTCGCGCTGCCATACCGCCAAATGGCCTTTCTACGCTCCAGGACCTTTCTACGCTCGCTGTTCGTCGGCGCCTCATCCCACTAGCCCTTTCTAGTATGCGCCGTTTTTCCCGCCGCTTGGTGGCGGGTATGTCGACGGGTCATTTCTTGTTTCCGTACTTTATAAACTGCATTTGTTTCTTTTCTTATCTAAAATGCTGAACTAAAACTACTTTCATACATAATTGAAACGGTTCGCGACACTTATATTTTGTATCTCGACTAAAAAAAAAAGCTTTTAGCGGCTCTGACCAGTAGTAAGGCCAGGACCTAAGACGTCACATTTTGCGCGCTTTCGGTACCGCGGGTCGCCCTCGTCGGTGGAGGAGGTTTCGGCGTCGTCCGGTTAAAATATGACGCACCGATATTTAGTTACACTCTCCGTGCCCGCTGGCTTGCCCGAACCCGAAGAGACGTGGAAACCGCAAAAAAGGTAGACGCTTAAATATGATTGCAGGGCCCCTTTAAGGCTGCGGTCCCACGGTGGCCATGAAAAATGACGATATGTGCCCTTGTTTGCAGCGCGATTCTGACGCTTAGTCACTACCTAAAAATATTTAACTTATGTCACCTTATAGAATAGGCAATGGGCCTCATTTGGATATATAATATATATTTCTGAATCAAAAAGCGAGATCGGGGAGGATCTGCAAATATTGGTGTTTTTGGTCATACATAGTTTGGTAGTACAAATGGGGAGAGTTTACCGTTAGAAACATTTGCTCCAAAATTTCATGGTTTGTAGATAAAGAGTGTTTTCTTTGCACAGCGCGGCTCTTTTTTTCATTTTCTTTTTAGTTTCGGAAATTGACCTATTGGAAAATTGGCTTTACGGAAGCATATTCACGATCTATTTTCTGGACAACTGTGGCATATTTGTTTCTGAAACTTCTTATAGCTATTGATTTAGAAAACCTACAAACGTGTGTTAAATCTAATTAGGATTGACGTATAACTTTTGCTGTAAGACTCGCGTGAAAACCAATGAAAATGGTAAAATCAGACTAACATCGTTTGGTAGTACGAATGCACCGGTATGGGTTGTCAACACAATTGATCAACCTCTTATGCAGAGACAATTAAATATGTGCTATTTTGCATAGCGAAGCCCTTTTTCGCAATTTCGCATTTGGTTTCTCTAAAAAAAATCATAAAGTTCAGGCAAAATTGCATCCTTCTTAGACACAAAAAATTACATTTGTCTATATTTATACTATTCGATGGGTAATCATGTTGTCATAAAGAAGGGTTAATATGTGATATACAAAATAGCAGCTTTTGTTTTCAGTAAACATCTCTAATTTTTGTTTGAGGATGGACACAAACATAATTGCCGGTTCTTTAGATGTGCTTTTATGGACATGAAACTGATTTATTGGCATCTAATAATATTTATTGTATGGAATAGATAAACATTGCGATGTATTAGACTTTCACAATGATCTTGCTTTGGTTTCTTGATAGATGTAGAGCTTAGTTAGTTTTAAAAACAATTAAAACTTTTTGGGTGTTTTATTGCGCTACCTGCCGGATGGCAGACAAACTGCTGATTTCTAAAGTTCAAGAAATTTTCGAGGGCGGCGTTGGCGTTTGTATCATCATCAGTGTCCGCGTATTTTTGCCTTCACATTTAGAAAATATATTGGAAGATTTACTATCGACAAATAAATGGTTTAAGTACTGGGTCAGGTTAATAAATCTAAGATAAATAATTACACAAGCGTAGTGTGATATATTGTGTTGATTATTCGATATGATTGAAATCAATAAACAATAAAGACGAAAAGGACAAGAATACACCCGAGTTCACTTCATGCCTAGAGCCACTAAGTGAGCTGCGCTTGGTGTATCGGCACTCCGTTCCCCAACATTGTTGTGGGAGCCGCCATTTCGGGTCTAGTGCAGAGCAAACGCAACTGCCGATCGTCGTGATTCAAAAGTGCGACTTCCTCAGCATTTTATCCGGTGTTAGGAAGCTGATGCAATATTGCTTTGCTCTGTCGCGGACTGTTTAAACATTTGGGGAGGACAGAAAAGAGTTCCCTGTGATTTTAGATGAAGCTTCAGATCACTGGCAACCATGATTTTACGCCACGATATGGCCAAGTGTCGTTATTCTGAAGCGTAGCTTATTTAATGACACTATTTATGCCCTTGTTCAATGATCTTGTAATACCTGAAGGGGCCATGACGTAAGCCCCGTGGGTTCCACAAGCCACTACCTTTGACACCTGCCTCTTCCTCATTGTTCCCGCTAGTGGCACTAGTGCCCGCGAACCTCCTTTCCCATGACTGAAACTGAATCTAAATA
>JAZHYW010007625.1:0-109431 GCA_037355805.1 Ixodes ricinus
CTCTCTCTCTTTCTTCCGAAACTACTGCTGGAATTGGAAGTTTTGCTTCTACATTCTGTGGAGAGCGGTGCACAACTTGTGTGAAGACGTCAGTTGCTGTAGATGTTGCAAGACAAACCTGATGTTTTATTTATATTCCACCCTCTTTCCACAGATTGTGTAAGGAAGGGTGACAGTTAAGCCCGCCTTGGAGTGCATGAAATGTGGCAGGCAGTGGAAGCTCAAGCACCGCTTGCACTGCCTGCACGCCGAGCTGACGGTGCTGCTGGTGTGCTGGTGCACCACTGTTCTTGCGTGCTGTTTTATGCACAAATTGCACAGCACTACAGCCACGTGGAAGGCAAGTGCGACCTTCCGTCAAAAGTGCTCCTGTTCCTCGCAACACGAAGTGGACGACGGGGTTGCGCGCCGACATACAATTCTGCCCCAGCACTTGCGCTAATATTCAAGCCTGCAAACACAAGTATATCCCCGATAAACTTCTGAAGGACGGATTTTTTTGTTACACAAAATATTTTTGCGTTATGTGCCGATTGAATAAATACATATTTAGTAGTGCATATAACATTTATTTTATGTGCGACCGAATTCACTGGTCTAAAACAACTCTCTTCCAAGTTGCCGAGGGAACGTAAGCATTTTAGAACACCTGGACAGCTAGACATGTGCAAGTTGAAATGCAATATTTGCAATATTGGTTTTGAAACGTGCCATTCTTCTAGTATCACTTCTTCTGTGGGGCCACATTCCTGCGTGGCAGTCTCGCATAAAGGCCCATGGAGACAATTGCGTTTCGCAGCGTTGCGACTGCGAGCAATGAGAACATATTCCGGCATGCATTACCGAGAGAGAACGCTTCTCTCTAAATCTAGAAGTTAGGCGTAGGAAGAGCAAGCCCGTTCTCTCTACTGACGTCTAATTCCTGGTTAGCTCAGTTGGTAGAGCACTCCACTGGAAATAAAGAGGTCATTAGTTCGATACCAGAACCAGGTGACTTTTTCGGTCGCGCACCAGTCCTCTAGCTGTGCTTAATATTTGTGTTTCGTCCGTTGTCCACCTCGTTCCCTTTCTCCAGCAATTAATATTGTTAGAATACCTACTTTGTATGCCGTGCGATAAGCAGATTAGTTGCTTCGTTTTATATGAACCACAGGCGACCTGCACCTCGTGGCTAATTTACTATGAAATGCAGTTAAACTTACTAAAACGAAACTGTGTGTATAGACCTCAACGCCGGCCCATTGCCATTTTTCACCTCCATTTTGTATTTATTTCGTTTTTAATTTTACTAGGCTTTGAAGTCAGCAAATGGCAGATGCACGCTGTTCAAATGTAAAAGGAAACAAATGGGCGGGTGTTTTGGCTCAAAGGGCCGCAAGTAACTTCGTCAAAACGCAGCAAGACTGGAGAGGATGGCAAGTAGTTCAAAGCAAATAAAAACATTGACGCGAAGGGCATTCCACGCCGTCGGTCACGTCGCACAAGCCTGTACAAACGCGGTGGTGAGAAAGAAAAACATGTTTCTTGAGGTGCGACCCCTGGACTTTCTATACGGTAATGACGTGCGCTTTTACTTGGCTGATTTTGTAAATATTAATGCATCCTTTTCATAAAGCCATAACATTTTGTTTCGTTTTTGCATGCTGCTATACCAAATAATCCAGTGGAAGCTTTTTGCGTGCTAGAAACCAGAAGTGGGGACATCGAAGAGCACGGACCAGAAAAAAATATGTTTATTGTATATGCAAATCACCCCACCCCTTTAGGAGCTTGTTGTTGTGGAAGCTTGCCCAAGCAGGGCAAACACGCTTTTCCCCTGCTCTCTAATAAAATAACTGCCTTTTGCACATCTTCGGCAGTTTCACATGCTGCCCTTGCAGTCCTCACCTCTTCAGACGACGACTTTACCTTAGCAAGGAGGCATTGCCTTTCAAGCTTTACGTTTTATTCCTGTTGTGGAAGCACCTGTCGATAATACTGTTTGTCAGCAGCCCGCATTATGGCTGCTCCGCCCGTGGGCGGCGTGCTGGGAGTTCAGACTTGTCGTGGACAAGATGGTCTCTGCCGGTGCCAGTTCGGCGGTGCCACTCACCCTTCAGCAGCAGCTGCCACCTCAGGCGGTTCCTCTGCTATTGGTGGTGGCTCTTCCTGACGTGGATGAGCAGCTTCTGCATCAGGCTCCAGGGGCGCCTCATTCTTTTCCAGCAGCCAGTCCGGAGGCTCGTAGTCATTCACTGCCTTGGAGTCCGGCACTTTGAGAAAGGTGAACCCGCCGTCACATCGACCTCTTTGTTGAGTGCCCGACATTCTAGCACCACCTCGTCGGTTGCCGGCTGGACCTTGACTGCTGCTGTGCTGACCCTGCGGAAAATACACAAGAATGTCTGCCATGTCACTATTGTACGTAGTTTGAGAACACTCTAATCTGTTCTTCAGTGAATCTTTTGTGTGCAGGTGGATAAAGCTCGATTCCTCAGCCCTCGGCCGTTGCGGCTGTTAGTTGTGAATGTAGCTGGGATTGAGTAGAGTCAGTGTGCAGTGCTCATGGAGGCCACCAATGTTTATGGTTTCTTGTCCCCACAACTCTTTTCAACGGCTAAAAGGCTACCATGTTAAGTAGCAGATGTGATACTGTAACCGTCAATGGGTCGTCGCAGAAAGAGCAAGATGACATTCTTCGGAACGTCCTCAAATGAATCAAAGAGGTCAACTCAATTAGAAAGCCATTTTTGATGTTTTAAAAATTTCATGCGTGGCCTTTGTTTGTCTGCGAAAGGCCTAGCATTCCTTCCGTCAAAGATAGCCATGATCTTGAACCTTGCCAGTTGAAAGCATTTTGGGCCTTCTGAAATATTGCGGTACATTTGTTCCGCACTGAGCTACGTCGTAGAACCCCTGCGTTATCATTTATTCGAGGGATCATTTTTTGTCTGTTCCTTTGATTTACAAACCAGCTTTCAACACGTCAAGTCCTGCATTCAGTGGGCACCCATTTTGTCGATGTTCGATTCCACACTCCGAGTAGCCGTTTATACAGACGCAAAAAACGATAGTCTAGAAGCTGTTCTTCAAAAACAGCATTAAAATCACTCGAAGACCCTTGCTTTCGCTTCTCGTTCATTCACATTAACTGAACGAATATATTCTACATCTGAAAAGAAAGCACTCGTAATACTATGGGCTTCCGAGAAATAACATCTATATCTGTGGGATCGGCAGTTCAGTATACGTACTAATCATCAAGTTCTGGTAATGTTAATGTCCACACAACGGACATGTGTACGTGCACACAGCACAGGTCGCTCGAGAGAAACAAGTTTAAAATATGCCCTGACTATGAAGTATCGGAAAGAAAGCGACAATGTAGTCGCTAACGTTCTTTCACATCTCTTATTTCAGACTCTCAGATATCGAAGTCGGGACTGCTTTCGCAGAGGGAATCGGGTCCATTGACTGCGTGTCTCACACAATGAAATTTTTAAAAGTCACCGTTGTCGGACTGAGTTTTGCCTACTTTTATGATTCATCTTTCTAACACATGGCCCCCAAAATATAAGTTACTCCTTATTGTAAACAATATCTTGTTTTTCGTGACAAACTCCCAGTCAATGATGAATCGTTTTCCAGAGAGAAACATTATTGTCCCCTCCAGTCAGCGTGACTCGGTTGTTGAGGTAGCAGAAAAAACACACCAGGGTATCTTGCGCACGACCAATCTCATCAAGGAGCTGTATTGGTGTCCTCGTGTCAATCGACATGTTAAAACTATCGTTCAAAATTGAACAGTGTGTCAATAAGCGGACAAACGAGAAAAGAAGGCACCCGCTTTTCCTAACTCATTCAAGTTTCCCACGCCTTCATGGACCAAAATTGGCATTGACATTGTTGGTCCTTTCGATCAGATATAACGGAACGAGAGATTATTCTTTACGTTGGTGAATTACTACTGCAAGTGCGCCGAAGTGGCATCTGGCCACAAGGTCATGACTGCTTCTTTTATAATCTTCTGAAGTTTGTTTTTGCCTACGAAGGTCTGCCGCATGAGGTTACGACGTGCAATGGTTCGCACTTCGTCTATAGCCAGCCGGCAACGACAAGGCGGCGCCAGCAGAGTGAGAGCCACGGTAGCGCCCTGTCTCGTTGTAACTTGCGGAAGGGTGAATGATAAGCCACACATTACGTGCCGAAGGCTTCGAAATGCGCGACGTATACGAGCGCAACGCACACATATTGGAGCCTGACGCAGCGAAAATCCCGATACTTCATCCGAGTAGAGGCGCGCTCCGGTGATACGCAGCCACGCTCCCATTGGCCCGCCTGGGCCGTAGCTTCCGCTGTACTGGCACGTTACGCGATCACGACTTCCTGGGATACCCAGTATTTCTTGCTTCAGACACTAGGCTAAGCGGCGCCACCAGAGTAAAAGCTCACGTTTGAACAATGCAGCCACCACTCCCAGAGGTACCCAATATTTCTTGCTTCAGTAGCTAGACAGCGCCAAACCAAACAGCATTGCAGGTTGCCTATGGAAAAAGTATAAAGCTCCGAAAAAAAAAACACGGCTCGAGACACAAAGACAACGACACAAGGCGCAATCTCAACTGAAGTTTATTCGAAAAAGCACACGCTGTTATTCTCAAGGGGAACGGACAGTCATCGAGCAATCCCTGCCCAGCTCACGCTTTAGGTACTCATGCTCGTCCGTAGATAAGACCAGTGACGTTTCGCTGACGCACTTCTTTGCCCTAGCCCTAATCTCAAAAGCCTCGTGTAGTTCGCGTGACACCTTGTATTTGTATTTTGCAAAAAAATTGGGGGTTTTACGGCCAAACCATCGACGGGCATCTGGCACGCCCCAGCGGAGGACTGAGGATTAATTTCGACCACCTGGGGATCTTTTGACGTGCAACCGAAAGCTCGGTTACACGGCGTCTTCTCCGCATATATTTGTATTTTGCCAAAACGTTGGTGCTGTTGAATGAAAGAGTGCTAAGGCATCTGCTGCAATGAAAGGCGAGATGCTCTGACGGTGTCGTCCTAGTGAAAGCTACGTGTCTGCGGGTGTTTTCATTAACGCATCTGCTTGTCTGCGCTGCATAGCTCGACCGACACGTCATCGAAATATCATACACTACCCCCGTCGTTCAATTTGGGTACATGAGTTATATACCTTAAGCTCCTCCGTCGCCTCACAACTAGATGGACCGATTGTGCATATGAGGACGAGGAAATCATCAACGTACCTAAATACCTTGTATCTGCTAGCACTCTTCATGAATTTCTCCGACATAACTTTCCCGCACATGCCTAAAAAATATAGCACGAAACAGGAGCGACACTGGCACCGATGAAAATTCCTTTCTTTTGCACATAAATGGCCTCCGCGAATGTCACAAACGTATGTTTCAGGTAAAAATGCAAGAGCTCAAGGATGCCTTCGACACTAATGCCACATGAGCTCTTGAAAGCCCAAACTCCACTCTGGTCGATGCGCTCTCTCATCGCTAGATGAAGGGTTTCATGAGGGCATGAATAGAAAGGGTCCTGAATACCTATCGAAAAACTGCTGCGCATGGAATGCGCAGCGGGTTTTCGATAGGTCCCTCTAAGATTCGATAACGCACTCCGAATTCGGGGTGACAAATGGGTCATTCAGTTTCAACGCGTAAAAATGTATGCGCAAATATATTCGCCTGTCTGCGATTGCCACGTGCCTCTCTCGGCCACTATCGCCCTATAGGGGTCTCACGCTCATAAGCCTTAGCGGTAAAAAAAAAAAAATGTCCATGGTTAATTCGCTGCTCGCTCTCACATTTTTCAGCACCGTCGGCAGTTCCAAAGAGCTGCACAGTTTCCCCGCTAAAGTTTACGAGGAAACTGAATTAAAGTTAAAGGGCTCCTTAAAAAAAATGTTTTCTTTAAACAGTCTGTTTGAGACAAGCATGTAAAAAATTAATTTTAAGCGAAAAAAAAAATTAGGGCAATATTAACGGCGCAAGACACGATTTAGTCGGTAGTCACCTCTTTTACACTTGATTTCTCTCTAGACATCTCGGGCGCGTGGAGGCAAGGTGGATTGGCTTCACCTTCACGTTGAGGTGGAAAGAGCGAGATGATCATGTTGTTCTGGTCGAAAGAGAGAATGATCATTCCATGACGTCATGGAGTTTGCGCGCAAAATTTCAAATAAATCTCTCGCCTTCAATATTGCTAAAAACATGTTTTCTCGCGTAAACATTTTTTTTGACACGAATGTGCCAATTAAACTGTTTAAAAAAATTATATATTTTTTTTCAGGGCCCTCATAAGTTGCGTGCGAAAATTTTTAAGCTAACTTTAGCAGGGCAACTGTGGGAGGAGGAGGGTATGGAGCAGAAGAGGGGCATACCCTCCTCTCTGTACCCTCCCCTTCTCCTCCTCAAGAGCTGCGCTCTAATTTTGCATTACAGAGCTTCGTAAACGTCTTCCATTTGTTTTAGAGCGCAGCTCTTAGACGCCCGTTTCCGGCTTGAGCGGCGTCGGCGTAACCTCGCGTTGCATTACGGGACGTTTCCAATTAAGACGTCACACGTGACGTCACGTGTTACGTCACGAGAGTCTCTTGTGACGTTACTCGTGACGTCACCTCGCGTTGCATTGTGCGTAAATTTCCCCGCTAATTTTAGCGGAGAACGTTCCGCGCTAAATTTAGCGGAAATGTATCCCTGCTTGTTAGCGAAAAAATTTCCCCCTAAATTTAGCGAGAAAATTTCCCCGCTAACGTTAGCTCAAAAAATTTCAGCGCTAAATTTAGCGGAAAATATTCACCGCGAAACTGAGCGGAAAAAATTTCCCTGTCAAATTTAGCGGGAAAATTTTTCCGCTAAATTTAGCGAACAAATGTCCCCGCTGCATTTAGCGGAAACTTTAGCGAAAAGTTCCTGCTAAATGGCAGGGGAGAAGGTGAGGAGGGTACGGATAAGGAGGAGGGGCACACCCTTCTTTCGGTACCTTCCCCCTCCTCCTCAAGAGCTGCGCTCTAATTCGGCATTACAGGGGATTGTAAACGTCTTTCATTTTGTTAGCTTTTTTATTAGACAAATTTGCCCATTTAAAAAAAAAATATTGAGATAATTTATTATGCATAGACATCGTAAAAGGTTGTGCCAAATAAATATTCCTAAATTCATACTTAACAAAATCCACAAAGTTACGTGACCGCAAAAATAAATAAATAAATAAATAAAGTCGTTTGCAGTACAACAGATGTTGAGGTCTCTAAGCCTTTATTCTATGTTTTTCTAAAAAAAAGTACGCGATATGACGCCCTAAAAGAATACACGGATTGCGGGCAGCAGACTACGCCGGGGCATCAGCTAACGTTCCCGGCTGAGGTTGGCACGACAATGTCTCTCTTCTAAAAGAACCAAACGCTGACAATAAAGATGATTCACGAAGTGTCATGACCATGGAAGCTCTTCTATGCCTCTCCGGGTCATTTCGGTATCCTCACACAACACCTTAATACGCGGAAAAAGACAGCTTCCGATGACATGTGAGTAGTGATTCAAAACTATTGAAAAATTGACTATCGATAATATGGATAGTTTTTCCAAAACTATTGACAGTGTCGAGCACTCAAAATTGTGGACTATCGATAGTACTATCGTTGGTTGACTATCTTTAGTCGGATATTCATATTTTACGATCGTGGTATTATCAATAGTATACTCGATACTTCACTATCAATACTACTAGCGATAGTGCAATCACTAGTACTACAAATAGTGACATCGATTGCTGGGGTTTAGTCGACTATCGATACTACCGAAAGTCAGCTTTCAGAAAACTTTCGACTGTTAGGAAAATTGAAGCACTCCTCAAAAAAGGTTATGACGACGGGTATGTACGGGCAGAGAACGCGTGGTTTTGGGGAAAAAATGAAATTGAAAGGAAACAAAACATTGTTTGCTTTCATTATAATATAACGTAAAACAGAAAATTCGGTTTCCTAGTTCTTTGTGCCTTTATTTTGCATACTCATAATGCTGAGATCAGGCCATTGTAATCAGGAATTTGTAAAACTATTCAGTATAATACGTTTTCTTTGTTTGTCTTGGAGCTGGGGAACACACTCGCAGAAGAGATTTAGCATCAGGGCTTTCAGAAGTATGTTTCACACTTGTCTTTTTAATACTCAATTGAAACACATTTCTTTTCCTAGCCTTGACCACTGACAGACGAAAATTAGCATTCTGCTGGAGATAATAATGAACCTTTTCCGAGAAGCGTTCTCCGCACGCGCGAGCGCCTGATGCTAGGCGGCGGAAGTCGGCACGAGAAATCGAGGAAATTTGGAAGGAGGCTGTGGATCAGTGAGTAGAACACGTGATTGCAGCATATATATAATTGTGTTACACAAAAAAAAGAAAGTGGACAGAACGAAAGACACGACGTTTGGGTGGACGCCACGGATGCCCCTCTTTAAAGTCGTGTTGGTCGCGCGATCAGTCAACAACACCTGAGGGAAAAAGTACCTAGAATGGCGGCTGTACCTCTAATCGCCGTAATCGTCAGCTGTGCAACCTGTGCTTCACCGGAATCACAAGTTTTTCATGCCTTCACCACCTCTTCCTATTCGCAACTCCAACGCTTTATAGGTGGCGGAGCGGTAGTTCCAGGATGGCGGAAGAGACGGGGATAGATTCTCCAGGATATCCCATGCGCCTGCTCGCTGACGCTGTTCAGCGCGCTAAAAATGATTTATTTGTCTACAAATGCGAAGCGGTTATGGAGGGTTCATATTACAGGTGACGGAGATCTTGATGCACCTTAAGAAAACGAGCATGCTGTTATTTAAAAGTTGCAAAAGCCTCAAATTGCGAAGCTTTGTGGTGAGCGAGTGCGTTTTAGGCACCGGCCACGTTACGTTTTAGTGGCAGAATGATTTTGAGGGTGATGAAGATATATTTGCGCTTTGCCTGGCCATTAGTGCTCTAAAAAGAGAGCCGCGAACGGCGACCGTCAAGCTTCGGAAGAGCAGCGTTCACAGTATTGGAGTCTTCGCGTCCCAGCCTCACAACTTGCTGCTCCCCGTCTCGGTTTTAGTGTATTTCAACACGTGATCAAACTGCTCTATGCTTATTGATAGAAAGTTTGTTACCGCAGGCTACTGTGCGGTGTACCATTACAACCACAAGCTCGCGCTGCGCCTTTGAAACACAATTTTCAGTGCGCGCCAGAAGCGTTACCGTAACCATCACTCTAAAAAAAATGTTGTAGTCCTTACACCTTTTGTCACATATACGACACTCCAAAACTTCAGTTCGCCGCGCAGCCCACTGACGTCAAACTGACGGCCCCAACTTTTACGAGAGGCTTGATGACGGCGCAATATAAGAGATTAAACAGCTAAAGTACACATCAAAGAGTTCCAAAAAAAAAAACTGAAGTTTTGCAGTAGGGTTAAGAAAACCCCGATACCATTTTTTACACTCATTCACACTTACTTAAGCTATTTTATTAAGTTGCACAACTCGGTTATCAAGCCGCTCATGAAAGTTGGCAGCGCCGGTTCAACGCCAGTGCGCAGTATGTCCAACTGAAGTTTAGGGGTGTCGTACGCTATGCAAAAACTGCCTATTAACACAATCGGCGTGTTTATGGGTTTTATTTATTTCTCTATCAAAACTAAATATTTTAATATACCGTATATTTTTTGTACCGTGTTGTTTTGCAACATTGCGGTCCCTCTGGCCAAAACTGCGCGTTCTAAGCTCTCGTCACGAACGGCTGGCTAACACAGACGCGCTTAAAATGCTTCGAGCATTTCTTTATTTGCTTTGTAATTACCTGAATGCAAGTACGGATATTCTGTCTTTTTAAAGTGCTTAGAATAAATGGTCATGTTACTTGTAACGGCCTTAAAACGGGAACCCATTTTCGATTTGTATTGCTCGACATACCGTTGCGCGACGAGTTTTCTCTTACTTATGGCAAAGAATAGACTTTTCGTAGACCGTATGCTGAAGCTCTATATTACCAGCGGGAGCGTTTTCCGTCACGTTGAGCACAGATTGAGCTGGCGGCCATGCACAAGACCAGAAATCCGCAGCGTAGGCGATACACGAAAAGTCCCTAATAAAATTAGACATCCCGGTCCTTCGTGCAAGGCTGTTGCAAGGCGAAGCACAACAATTCATTTTTAAACGCGCTCACTTTTTTCGTTAAAACGGCTTCACGCATCAAGGCTGACAGTCCCTGCCACCGTTTCCGCGCCGGCTCCGCCGCTGCCGTCCCCGCTCCTCTGGTTATCCGTTCGTCCGCGGGAGGGCGAGCGGCGCGCTGGAGTTGCGAATAGAGTACGGTCAATTTCCCCTCCCGCGGCCGTGCCCAAGGTCACCCATCTTTCGAGATATCCGCCAGATTGAGCGAAAGTTTCCTATATTGTGATTGGCCGTCCCTCAACGGGGTGGGCGCCGGCGTCCCCTGTCTGCCGTTGGCGCCGAGGACGTAGAACACCGTCGTTCGGGTTATTTCGGCTCCGCCGGCCCGATTTCGGTTCGAAACCGGTCCGAAAACGCCTCTCCCGTGGCGGGAACATCACCCGGCTCTATCGCCTGGACGGGGTAAAAAACAGCTGTGTGAATGAGGCAGTATGCTTCTGATTGCCTCCTGCCACACCCTTCCGCCGTCGTCGCCATCGTTGCTCGCTGCTCGCTAGGTTACTTTGTTTTTCGCGGGTTCCCCCTGGTTCTCCCTACGAAGCTAATCACGAGGTAGGAAAGTCCCTAAGTGCGTACCTTCATACTACCCGCGTGACTCGCGTGCCGTCGCACACGCGCCGCAGCTCAGAGTGCGAAGAAACAGGTAGTGTAGCTTCCATTATCGATGGGTAGCGCAGTTCATTTCCTCGATTTTAAGTTTGTGCAGCAACCGCCTGGTGCCGTCGGTATGTGGGAAAGGTCCATGGTTTTTTTTTCCTGGTGATCTTTTTAGCGAATTCCCGAAAATTGGGAATTAGCTGTTCACGAAAGCGCTTACGCTTCTCTCCCACGAGCGGTTGCCACTTTTTGTTCGCTTCTATTTTGGCAGATCTTAATAACGGGTGGCGGGGAAATAATTATCTATTGGTATAAAATAACTTGAAAATACAAAAGCCGTCAAATAATCGATAAATATACACGTTTGAGTCAATAAATGTAACAGACATTTTTAATGCGAAAGCATTAAATGTCCCATAGAGCGAAGACGGCGGTGACTTTAATAGCGAAAAATGGCACCTCTGTTCCCATTTTTTCATTGGCTGAGCGCAACGGCACCTAATGTACCATTGGCTGCGACGCGTCATATCAGATGGTTCGTCACGGAAGCCTGCGAGGCCGCTCGAGCTCAAAACGGACGCGCCTCAGAAATAAAACACAAAGAAAAGCAGAGAAACGCAGATGCCTCGTCACGATAGCAGTGGAGCCGGCGGGGTTCGCCGCGCATGCGCAGTGGGGGAGCGTGATGTCATCCGCCGGAGCGCTGTCTGAAAAGGGAAGACTTGGTTTCGCTGCTTGTAGGAATGCGTTGCGTGTTGCAATGCTTTGGTTTTCCTACACGTAAGCAGTCTTAAGTGACCTCCCGTAATTTAGGTGAAGACCTCACATTGAACATTACCAGATAACAAGCTGATGCCGAGAAAACATAGTTACTGATGCTTTAATTTATTCTTCGAATCTCCAAAAACAATACGTTTGGGAACATAACGTTATGTGATTATAAAAATAAATATAAAAATACGGAAATTTCTTAGTAATCCAAGTAACAAAATCGTTGGCAATGTGGAATTATTTCAGTGAAAATAGCTTCTGAATACGAAAAACGATATTGTTTCCTTTCTCGCAACCTGCTTGTTTCGAGAAAAAAAAACTCCATACTTACCTTTTCATCCAGGTAAAGTCATGTCCTCATATATTTCTTGTATTAAAAGATAAGCTCAAACACGTACAGACTGCAAATGAACACGAAATTTATTTACCATGTTTTCATAGCCGCTTCCTTGCAGCAGCATAGAAGACTTTTTTATTTTTTGTTGGAAAAAACAATTTTAAACTTGAAACTTGAGTTTTCCACAGACCCTGTTTTCTAAGCGATTTGAAGAGACATTTCTGGTGGTTGTTGTACATTTATGTTCAAGCACCTTGCCGTGGGGTCGTCGGAGCGCCGTATTCGTCGTAGTAACCGCAGGTGCCTCTTACGCACCTCTAGAAAAGAAAACATACATTTTTGTACATTTTAATGCTTAGGTGTAAGTCTTGTTTAAACTTAGCACAGACGGGAAGTGTTTACAAACCAGCCCTTGGCATTTGCTTTTTAAACCATATTTAGGCGTCCCGCACTACGCTACTATAAATGTACATCTATCGAGCTATACACTAAATATGTGAAACCCCTTGGTCATAAATTAGCTTACCATGAAAAGTACATCCACACCCGGTTTTAGCATGACACATTACATTTGCCTGGGTAACACCCTCTTTGTAAGGTTGAAGCCCCAAGAATAGGGTGCAGTCGATTATTGCAGCATCGAGAAACACGTTTCATGGGCTACCATCTTGAAAGCAGCATGCACCGCGCATTGCTGTCATATGCACGGAAACCACACATACAAGAAACCATAATCACAAACTGTTGACCGCTCCACCACGTCTTACACTCGACAACGTAAAGACATTGATTCGCAGGTAAGTGCATGCCTCCGTAATTACAAGGGTTTCAAGTAAATTGTCTTGATATCGTCAATATTTAACAAAACACATCACATTTATAGAGTTGAATAAAGGTATCACAAAATTCAAAGCATTGGCATAACAATCTAGATAATCAATGTAAATGTCACTTCTGTCTCAGCGATCGGCCAGTCAACGACACCATTCCTGACACAGCGGGGAATACGCGCGAGGTTCGCGTCAGAGCGCCTGCTAATTCATTGACCACACGAACAATATACAACCTAAATTACTTTTTCGTGTGGCAAGAGTGCCATAATGTATTAAATAATTGAAGCTTAGCTACACTCGTAAGAGCGCAACTTGAATACGCGTCATCCATCTAATCCCCCTTGGCAGCATTCATTGATAACAAACAGAGGCTCTTCAAAATTGCGCAATCAGATTCATTTTTTCGGATTACTCACGAGGCACCCGCATCACTTCTTTACGAATGAAAGCTAACCTTAATCTGCTCTCATCTAGAAGAAAATTATCACGACTCTCACTTTTTTACAAGATTTACTATCATAATCATGACATCAGAACGTCACTATTATTCACAGCCACTCGCATATTTCCTCGCATTGATAACGTCTTTAAAGTTCATCCAATTTTCGCCTCGTCAGTTTCGTTCCTTAACTCTACCTTGCTCTGAACAATAACAGACTGCAATAGCCTGCCTGACAGTATCGTGAACCAGACAGATCATAATACATTCATATTCGAACTGACCATTCATCTGCAGCTGCACTAATAGCAAAGTCCATTTCGTGTTTATAGAAACGTTTTATTTGTGTATTTTTCTGTTTAATCAGCTGTATTTCCTTAAAGATGTTTTGAGTGATTATTCTTATTGTTGCTTTATATAACAATGTTCTCCAGCATGTAACTCACTTTTTGTTTGTTCCTTTATATAATGTTTTTTTCAGCACGTACCCCCACCTTGTGTAATGCCCGTAAGGGCCTTCAAGGTTTAATAAATGATGATGATGATTCGCGGTTGATAACCCTTGAAATTACGACGTTTACAAATACGTTGTGGCTTTCGCTTCAATATTTAAATAGATAAAACTTCAAGAAATATATCTGGAAGTCAAAGCATGGCAATGTATTCGATATAGTCGCAAAGTAATTATTGGTAAGTTATTTAAAGCGGGTGTCAGGTCGCTTGGCCGTACTCACTGCGGCAGCACAGAGAATTGAAAGTACTCATGCACAGACCACACATCCCCAATTGTGAAATTTACAAGTACGTATATTTTTCTTCCGGTCAATATTTTATATGAAGTGTAATACGAGGGCTGTGTTTCTTTACTATCTGGTGAACTGGCTTAGAAAGCTGGACTGATAAAAGTGTTTTAATATGTAAAAAACTTCGGCGCATCATGCAGCGACGTTTCCAAAAAATCACCAAACACGTTAGGCGATTTTCATGACCCGGTGCAAGATTTGGCAACCCCTCCTCAAAGAAGGTCACAACATGGATTCTCAGTCTATCTATCACCTGCTCCACAATATTTTCGGTCACCACAGATGTCATTCTCTGACCCCTATCATTATAAACGTCTGATCGTTCTCCCTGCCACTTCATGCAGCTTCCTAGATAAACATTACAAATCTGTAGCGACTGATTGTCTTGACGAACCCGATGGAATGATTGAAAACCCAGGTCGCAACATTCTTCGAGGAAGGCATCCAAATGTTTGAGGCATTTCATGACAACTGCTTGAATCTGCATGGTGTTTACGTTGAGGGGTAGCTAAGCATGTACTTAGATTTCGTTGATGTTAAAGCATTTTATACCAATATTGGTTTGATCGCAAAAGTGGTCAAATTTTGAAGTTAAACATTCCTTTTTTATTGAAGTTCAAGGAAAGTGTAAACGTATTAATTTATGTTACAATAATGTTTTTGGTAATATCGCCCTCCCTCAAAAAGAAAAGCCGATAATGAAAGTTGTCCATTATAGCGACACGAAAATTCACATATTTATGCAATAAATGTAAGGCGCAAACGAGCTGGTTAATATGAAGCAGGACGAAAAATTCCGAGGCAGCGGGTAAAAACGGCACATACGTTTTTTAAGCGCAATCAAAACCAACGTTTTTTTGTTTTTTTGATCGCGTAGGCTATGTGCTTTCCGGAAACCGCGTATTTTGTGGCGTTTTGAGTGTTTCATCATCATTTCATTTCATTTATTATCCCTTCTGGGGCGCTCTTTGATGGTGAATTCAACTGGGCGTTTTGGAGCGCGCCGGGATCAGTATGACCAAATCCGGAATGGAGCACACGATCCAAACGGGGTCGCGCCACCTTCGGATCCCCAGTGGAAAATGGCCACCGCTCCGGGATCGGCGGGTGCCTTCTCGTCATTCACCTGGCCGGGGATCCCCTTTCCGTGACCGCCGCGGTCGTTTGGAAGACGTTTTCGCAACCGCGGTGCTAACATGTGTTCGACGCACGAGCGGCAAGAATGGCTCAGGAGCTTCTAGCAAAGATTGCCGGAATACCCGTAGCGCGGCAAAACCTTCTCTTCTCCTTCCTGGAAAACGAACCGGCTGCCGAGCCGAGGGGTAAGCAAGCGGCCATTACAAATTTTTCTGATGGGTAAGATCAGGCGAGATGCCCCGCGAGAGAGGAAGTCACGTGTGTGCGCCAAGGGCTGGCACGGATGGCTTCCGGTTGTATCCGCTGAAATCGTCGGAGCGGCTTTTTTCGGATCCAGATCGAAATCTGGAGCGGGAGCTGATCCAAAACGACCAGTGGAACACGTCCGCCTCGATCCCGATCTCCCTGTGAAATAGGCTCGCTCCAAAAAAGTCGTTCCCGGAGCGCTCCAAAACGACCTGTGGAATTCGCCATTAGTCACAACCGTGACGCGTATGTTAGAAGGGTGTGGCTAGCGGGTGTGCGGAGAATCTGCGCCAAACGGCGAAGAAACACAGAGCCGGAACTAGTGCCCGATTGGCCGGAGGCAGGAGCACCCGACTACGTCACAGCGCGTTTTCTAGCGCCTTCGGAAAAATTTGAAAACATCCAACTTTCTTCTACGCTCCCGAAAGGAGCACGGAATCTGCGCGACGTCACGAAATACGCAATTTCCGGAAACCGCACGGCCTACACGCGCAGAAAAACGCGTTGTTGGGATCGCGCTTAAGGCCGCGAGACGCTCCACCAGGGCTACCAACACGAAAAGTAAACCTTTCCCTAAGGGACGCTTAAAATTTCTCCATTTGTGCCGAAATTTTTCTCGCTTACCCAAATAATTAGATGAAACAACATATTCGTATTTTTTTCCGCCTCTCTTACATTTTTACTAAAAAAGTAGATTATATATGGATCGTAATTCATCTGCTTCTTGCACAATGGCTGCGATGATGTCAGAACGCCGAGCTCTTAAATAGTGGGTCAAGACATCTAGCATTGATGTTTACCCACTTTTCTTTCAGCCAAAGCCAATCAGAGCTCGCACGTCGTTCTGACGTCACTGCAATCCTCGCGCAAGAAGCAGACGACCTTCCGCATAGATGTCGCCATAAATAAGTTTACCGGCCCAAAACCGTGGCCAAAGCAAATCTGGCGAGGGAAGTGTTACAGGGAGATTCAAACGGACAAATGAAACCCTAACTTCACCTTAAATGTTATGCACGTCACGGGAACATTATACTTCTTTAATAACTTCATTAGCTCTTACATAATAGTCCAAATTAAGAGGTGTAACACAAGCAAGGGTACTCCAACTGGAACACACGGAACACGACGGCACTTCACAAGCATATATTATTAGTCATGGTAAGTCTATATGTCCATACATTGCAGTATTTCTTATACTCAAGGTTTTTTATTTCGAATAGGCATAGCGGCGCTTTCAGAATCTTTGAGTTTGGTTGTATTTTCTTTCATCAATTTCAAGGGGCAATAAAAACTGATTTTGCCGTGGAACGTTGGTTGGAGGCATGAATGATAAGGCTGTATTCCTTTATAGCGGGTGGCATCTTGTGCCACGTAGTCCAGTATTCCTCCGTGCTGCCAGATGGTCGTACCACAAACCGCCAAACGGCTGGAGGAAATAACCCTAATGTATCTAAAAAAGCCGAAATTCAATGTTACCTCGAAAAAAAAATTTAATGGACCTTTTCCGAGACGCGTTCTGCGCACGCGCGAGCGCCCGATGCCAAGCGGCGGAAGTCTGCACGAAAAATCGAGGAAATTCGGAAGGAGGCTGTGGATCAGCGAGTAGAAAACGTAATTGCAGCATACATATAATTGTGTTACGCAAAAAAAGAAAGCGGACGGAAACAATAACACGACGTTTAGGTGGACGCCATGGATGCTCCACTCGGAAGTCGCGTTGGGCACGCCCCGCTGCTCAGAGAACGAAGAAACTGGTAGCGGTAGCTCCCATTATCGATTGGTAGCGCAGGTAGGTCCCTTCCTCGATTTTTAGTTCGTTGCAGCCACCGCCTGGTGCCGTCGGTATGTGAAAAAGGTCCATTGACCTATAAAATTCCAGATATATGCGGTGGCCACAATTTGCGTCAAACAGGCAAGTTTTAGAGCACAGCTCGTAGGCGCCCGTTTCCGGTTTGAGCGGCGTCGCCGTCGGCGTCGGCGTAACCGCAAGGTCACGTGTCACCCTAGGTCACGTGACCCCAAGGTCACGTGACCCCCAGATCAGCTGACCCCTGAGGTCGACCCGATGCACTACCCCCTAGGTCACGCGGCCATCCGCCCCCCCCGACCTCACCCCTCCCCGGAGGTCACGTGACCCCCCAGGTCATGTGACCCCCTCCAAAGGACATTGAACAATGAGGAGAGAAGGAGGAGGAGGGTATACCCTCCCTAGTACCCTTCCCTCCTCCTCCTCAAGAGCTGCGCTCCAATTCGGCGTTACAAGAAGTTGTAAACGGCTTTCACTTTTTACTTTTTCTCATATAGACCTGAATATTACCTTAATATATAAAATTTCCCTGGGGTTGGCAGCCCTGCACCCGAGCCCGCCCGAGGAAGAGCGCGCGACGCTCGTCCGCTTTAGCGTCCAGTGCCCCTAGAAGTCCGTACGCGTCTGTTTTCAACGCCGAATTCGATCACGTGACCAGCAAAAATCCAATTCTGTACAGTAAAGCCTCCGCTGCGGCCACGTGGCTGCTCCGTTAGCAATCTCTAAATTTCTTGGGCATTAATACTTTGCTTCCCGTCTTTGCGTTCTCTGCTAAATGGTATTAAAATTAGAATTTCAATTGAACAACAACAAACACTGCAGTGTTACCCGGGAATATTTTAAATAATAGTCATAAGAGATCAATAAGCAGTAATTGATATTTTGGTAGGTGTGATAATTTTTGTCCCACGTCTCTTCAATTTGTTTGCAAGGAAGTCGTATAAACCATATTCACAAAACTATCACTTTCTGCTATTTTGACGGAAGATTCGTAATGTTTTATATGACTGTAATTGTTTTGGTATGAAAAGAACGCAAATCAACTAAAATTTTTATATTCCTTGAGAATATTTTTGTTACTGATGTGTCTCGTATTGACCTGAGTAGAAATCGCCGTAGTTATCACAATCGCATTTCTAGGTGTATTGCAAAGAATCGAAACTTTGCTATTATTAGAAATCGTTTTGTTTAGGTTGTGGGTAAGTAGTCTTTTACTTCATTATAAGCTCACAAGCGTTATACACGAGATAACTAGTTTTTCCATAGAATAAAACGTGATAACGCTATAAGCATATCTATCCAAGGAGTCACCCCACACAGGGTTTGTAATAACAGATTATGGCATAATTAATCCCTGATAAAAACAATGCAAATTCAAATATGAAGTTGAATGATGCATATATCAACCTTTAGATATACGTAACTTGTCACTCTAGATTAAGTCTGTCTTTTATCCCCACCAACGTTCGTGTACATTCACGCCTTGTCGCCTTCCCTCCACACGCCTCTGCTGGGTTCACTAAGATAATAAGTCAAACTAAACAACCGAAGGAATAGCCATGTTACCCGGTATATTTCAGATGACAGTTATAAAATATCAATAAGCAGTAATTAATCGTTTTTGACTGGCATATGTTTTATTAGGCCACATTCTCAACATGATCTATTTCTGCATTTTTGACATAATATTGTAATGTTCCCAAGGACTCAGATTGCCCGGGTATCTCAAAGCGCAAATCAATTAGAAATTACACATTTCCTCGTAACTTTTTATTCCACGAACCTTTTTTTCTCTCCAGAATAGAATCGGCTAAACGTAAGACAACCACGTTCCAGGGCCGCTTTGCGGAAGAGGCCACTTGAGAGGTGTTAATAGCATTTTTCATAAATTTCCGTACGTACTACCCCTGCCATTTAAACTTTCAACCCTGTGACAAACGTTTTCACACTACTAAAAATATTCTTTGTGGTATGAAACGCAGTACTGCTTTCCAAATCAATTCGAAAGGTCATCATGAACGTATTTTGTTTAATATTTCTGCATAAAGACTCCCAGATAAAAGTATAGTGAAACTGAATACCACGTGAATTACATATGCAGATGTTAGCTACTAGGTTCTACAAGTCTCCCTGAATTTAGCAGTATTCTCAACGAGTTAATAAAGGCACACAGATTCCCGTGTCTCAATGTCTCATGAAGGTGACCTGCAGCTTTTACTCTTGACCTACGTATTCAGAACAAATCATAAGAATGAAATAGAAGTGCACGTCGAGACATATTTTGGGCGCACCAATCATCTGTGTACATTAGTGGATATTTGCTGGCATATATTCGAAATAGCAAATATTTAGAAAACGTTCCCAATAATGTTCCGTTTGATTTTGTATATACTTAAAATATTTGCAATACAATTTCACAAATAGTCTAGCAAATTACAAATCCGATTAGTTTATAGTATATAAGTAATTTTTAGCCTGTAAATTTGTATGCTGCTAAGAGAAAAGTATTACATTACATGCAAGGTTATTTCTTCATTTCTTATTCAGTGAAATCGCTCTTGAGTTTCAAGCCGCTGAGCTCTACACTCCTGAATCGCAGTCCCAACAAGTAAAAACCTTTCCTATTTTTTTGCATTTTATCCATAAAGGAATATTCAGATGAGGTGAAAGCTTTAGCATTTATCTTTAGGTCAAGCGCAAGATAAACGATCTCTACAACGTAAATGAGAAACGTAGTCATTTGGCCTAAAATACCAGAAATACCAAAACACAGTATGGTTCGGAAGTCTTGGCATTAATATCTCTTTCCAAACGGGCAACGAACAAGGTACGATAAGAAAGCTAAATACGTGTGCGTCAGTCGCTTCCGTTTTTAATGCGTTAGGATTCAAACGCTTGTTTTGACGAAAAGCCGGCGGTGTCTTTGGTTTGTCAGTGCCGAAGGGGGAGGGGGGAGGAGAGGGTTACGCGTTGCGACGCCCCCATTAGTCGGAAGCGCTCACATCAATAAGCGTCAACCTTTTCATCTTTCCCCGGCGCTGACAAACTGATAGACACCGCCGGGTTTTCGCCAAACCAGACCTTCCGTTTTCGTCAGAGTCACGCGAAGAGCTGGCGAAGAGCTACAAAGGAAAAGGCGTCGCGCAACACCTCCTAGACGACAAAGCGGTAGTCCTGTATGAAATGGCATCATCAGAGAAAGCCAACGCTAATTACGGATTGAAAACGATTGCTGCGTTTGAGCCAAATGTTAAAGCAATCGTCGTACCCAACATGTGCCCAGGGTTAGTCTTATCTGATGACGTCATGCATACTTGGGTGGTAACTCAATTACAGTAATTAAATTACTGTAATTTAATTACTTTTATTTGAAATTTGTAATTGTAATTAGTTACTTTCGGCTAAAAAGAATAGTAATTGTAATTTAATTACTTTTGAGCGCCAGTAATTGCAAAAATTCATGCACCATTACAATTACTTTTTCAAAACTTTGAGGCGCCCACAGAACCTCCTGAAAGCCTCAGCGCTCGCACAAGCGTCCTAGCTCTAGGTGAAAAAATCTCATAAAGACACGAAATCGCACACACGCACAACATAAATAGTGTCGCATCGTTCCTTGTTTTGTTGCTTTCACTACGGGCTGAGAAACAACCCTCTTCAGAGCCTACCTCAACGGCGCCGTGTAGCGTCGTCTGCTGTGCGAGCAGAAAGCAATAGCGTAAACATGCCAAGAAATTGAAGGAAAAAAAAATGAGCTTCAGCTTGCAGCCGAGGTTGGAAATTTTAATTGTATATAAAGTTACTTTTGTTCATATTTTGTCAGTTTTTTACTTCCCTCTTCCAGTACTCTCGCATATTTGAATCTTTATATTATTTTCAAGGTTATTTCCTGTTGGTTTTACGTTAGAGATTATGTGCATAAGCGTTTTGGAGACTGACCTCGCACCTATATTGTTACCAATGATTCGGGAGTCCCGATTCAATTCTTATATATTTCTGAGCAATTATAATTTCAACTCAATGTAAATCATTTACAATACCATGATGTTTGTATGAAAATGCGGTCGTATTTGCGCGTGTGGACTTTAATTTTATATTAACACTTGTAATGCATTCATATATGACAAGTTGTATTTTCATTTGCGTGGCTAACAAAAGTGTTTCAACTCAATTTTTTCTTTAGCGATCTGGTGTCTTCCAACATTTGAACTCATTTAACATTATTTATTATGAAAAGAACGTAGTACTTTATTGCCCTAAACTATCAAGTTCCATCATGAATTTAACAAAATTCATAAAAGGAAAGTATACAACACGTGGCATTTATGCAGCGATGCTTAAGCCTCCTCAAACGTTGGGTCAAGGAATGAACAAATATGTTTCATTCTCTAGAACTCGTTTAGTTATATGGCCCAAGTTGGGTCGCTTTCAGAAATAAGTAATTACAAAGTAATTACATTACTTTTTAAAAGAAATTTGTAATTGTGATTATTCACTTTTCACATAGTAGTAGTTCTAATTGTAGTTAAACTGTTATTGAAGCAACATAAGTGTAATTGTCATTAAATTACATTTTGAAATTAATTTACCCATGTATGACGTCATGTCATTAGCACTACGGCTTTGTTATATAGGAGGTGCTGCGCCGCGGCGTGGCGGAATGAGGTGTGCACATTTGCAGCTCTGCCGTCGCCGGTTGTTATTAGCTCAGGGCCTTTGTAGTAGTAGTGCGTGAGATGTGATGTGATTGTGTGTAGTTAAAACTATGAATGCGGTTCGCTCCCAGAGTGACATCGATGCGATTCCTTGCACGAGCGGCATGGATGTGGTTCTGTTCCTCGAGTGATATAAATGAGACGTATCCAAGGCCGTCTACGTACTCCGACAGGCTGAGTACAAAAAAGTGGTTGAAAACAAATTGCAGGAAGATCCCTTGGTGGACTCTTATAGAATGCGTTAGCTTGATCCTTGGAAAACGCCACACACGTCCCCCTTTGAGAAACGCTAACACTGATACCAAAGTCAGCCCAAAAAGAGGCAGCAAAATCTGAAGGAAGCAAAAGAAAAGCCAAAAATAGAGGGAAAAGGGAAGAGGGTCGGCGCTGTCGTTCCCAAAGGGGAATGTGTGGCGTTTCCGAGTGTCCGAGTACCTGTCCGTTATGTAGACCGAAAAACATACAAATTCCGTTTTGAGTCTCCTTCATGTCGAGCGACGCAACTGTGCTCATAAGACTCGATGCGCTTACCAGCGTCGACAATTGGCTCCGACAACGAAGGAAAATACGAAGGAAGTAGTATAAGGCTTCCCAAGTCGCAGCTATGGTCATTCTAAGGCGAACTTTCGGAGTGGCAGCCATTTTGGCAACAATTCAAAAGAGCCGAACGAGCCGTACACAACAACGATGATCTGTCTAACGGCCAGAAGTGTCAATACGTATAGACCTTGGTCAGCGGACCTGCGAGAGCCTCCATCGGTGGTCTCAAGTAACCGATGCGTGCTACAACGACGCATTAGAAATTTTGACGCGACATTTTGAGGACTCTAGACAGATCTTAAAGGGCTATTTTCCAAAGCTTCGAACTCTTCAAGCGGTGTTCTTCTTCAACGTCACAAAGAACTGAGAAGTTTTTTTTGAACAAGTGCAAGACAAGGTGCGAGGTCTTCGAGGATCTTGGAATCGCCTTCAATACATATCTCGACTCATGCTGAAAAATCTTATAATTAAGGCTCATCACTCAGAACCGACGACCATTTTCTAAGTACAGAAAGAGACGTGACTGCGACGACGTCTCTGTGAAGGTCAACGTAACCGATAGCCGTACATCCAAAGGCGCGACATGCGCAGGGTTTCGGTTTCGTCTTTCTTTTCGCTCAGTGATGACTTTAAATTGAGTGACGCGGCTGTGGCTCGTGCGAGGCATGAGGGAAGAAAGAAGAAGAAAGGAGACGCGCGAGGGCCGTGAAGAACGTCGGTCGGGCAACGATTTCAATCTGTACTGTAAATAGACGTTTCTTTTTATTTTTCTCTACTTGATGGAGTCCTGTCAGTCCTTTTTATGACCATCAACATCCACAGACCATCGACGTTCTCAGTCATCGGGTCCCTGACGCAATCGTAAGCAAAGAACGAACCTTCACTGGCGCAGTCGACAGGATTGCGTCAGCGGGCCCCGCCGGCTGGAACGACTCCAGCAGATTCAGCGGACAGCGACTCCATTCAACAAGAAGAGAGGCGGCAAGTTCCTGGGCCTCAGCAGCCGTGTTTAACGAAGAAGACTTGGAACGCCGAGACTTCGCGTCGACGCGGCTTCGGAAGTGCTGCAGACTCACAACCCTGCGAAGCGTCTACACGACTCGGACACCGTTATCGGGCCGGACTGTTCCGATCGACAGACTGCGTGTGCTTGCCATAGGGACTTGTCAACCTTCAAAGGTAAGGTGATTATTTTGACTGGTGCCCGCCATGGAGCTACGTAGTGGGGAACGGCGTAGGCCGGTTACCTCGTTGGATCGGGATGGAGCTAATGATAACAGTGTCGACGAGCGAGGTGAACCGTCACCTCAGAGTAGACCAGCGGCGACCGTGGGGACGCACGAGGAAGGGGACCGGGATGGCCGATCGCGTAGCTCACTGATTGAAAGAGAGATTGAGCTCGTAAGAGAAAAAGAACGGCTAGTGCGTCTAGAGCTTGAACTAGAGCGAGTTCGCGCGGGAAACAGACCCGGAAAATGGCTCAAACCAGCAGAGGTGGCTGCGCTGACTGACCGTTTTGAAGAGGGAGAACGATGCAAACAACGCAACAACCCTGCATTTTCGAAAAACCTCGAGTCTGAAAAGAAAATATGGTCCTGTCCTGTCGGAAAAGAGCATGATAAGGTAGGGCCGGGCTCAATGTCGAACCAATCCAGGGTGAAATGTTTCAATTGCAAGTGTATGGGACATTTTTCCCGGGACTGTCCTAGTAAACAAGCGCTGGACCGAGACTTGAAGAATAGCCCAGTGGTGGGAGGGGTTTCCACGAATCTGCAGCCACGCCAACAAAAGGTGTCCCTGGACGCAACTTCACTTTCCTTCAATCGGGAAAGCGGACGCGCTGAGTTGTGCAAAATAGAAGTAAAGTCCGGTTCAAAGAGCGTAAACGCTATAATTGATTCTGGAGCGGAGAGTAGCGTAGTGCGTGAGGGGGTTGTACCCGAGATAGAAGGACCGTCTGGAAGGGTGACGCTGACCGGAGCCTTTGGGGACAGCATGAGTGCTCTTTCGCGGCATGTACCAATGGCTCTTCCCACGTGCTATGTTGAGTACATTCCTCGGGAGGTGCCAACTTTATGTGCCGTCACTGATCGCCTGGTGGCCGGCACAGACCTGCTCCTGACGCCTGACGACTACGACAACCTAAAGTCGGGATGCGGGATGCTCGACTTTGAGCCAGTGGATCTGGAACCCGAAGACGAGAAAGACGAGGAGGAAGCCCTTGAGGCGTCCGGTGGCTGCATTCCTGAGAACCACGGTGAGACCAGGGAGTCAACGTCGCGGATATCCTGCCAGCTCGTAGAGAGCAGCGCCGGGAAATCCGCAGAACAGGAGTCAACCAACGACTCTGAGCGCTGCGGCCGGCGTCCATGCGGCTTCAAGATCAAGCCAAGGGGACGGTCGTCGGAGGCCAAAGAGCACACCCCAACCGGCAGCGACTGCGAGAACGAGGGACCCCACGGTGACACGAAGGATCCCAGGAGGGACGGGGCGGACCCGACGCAGGGGTACCGGAAGGCATCGTCGTGTTCACGGCATGGCGGATCTCAGGCCTGGGATGCCGTCGTGAGCAAGCGACCGAGACCCAAGAGGAAGAGGCAACGCCGGATTAACGCTGTGCGATCTGGCGACGACACTTCCTGCAAAGAGCGTCAATGGAAGCGCGACGAGCGCCACTTCCAAGATAGGCTGCTGTCATCGAGGCTGAGAGGGGGAAAACTCCAGAACCCCCATCCCAAGGAGCCGCGAACCCACAGCTCAAGTGCGAGCATGGAACCTGGAGGAGGCAATGACAAGCCCAGAACGACCGAACAAGACTCGAGATGGAGGCACGGCTCATCGTCCATGTTTGGGCCCGGCATCGAGTCTGATGCGAAAATCGAGGCAGATCTTCGGGACTGCGACTTCGAGCCGACACTCAAGTTCAACGAGAACTTGAACAGTTGGAGTGAGGCCAAGAACAAACGGGGTATAGGCTAGTGTGCAAAAGTAGGATTTTCGAGGAAAAAAGAAGCGACTGATTTGTCAGTGGTTTTTTGTCAGACAGTGGACAGTGGTCGCGTGCTTTGGGGAAGTAGCCTGGCCTAGAGAGAGCATATGTTCCGCATACGCCTTTGCGGATATTTTTTTTAGATGCACGTTTCAGTTCATACGATGCAAGTCTTAAGGCACTTTTGGTAGCAACGGGGTGTTTAGAGCCTTGGCGGGCACATTCAAAATCACCTTACCAGAGCGCAATTGACCAGTGTATGACGGGCGGACATTTTTTTGTTTTTTGTTTGTGTGATAATTTTGTGACATTGAGGCCCCAAAATTATACTTGTTGGGGAGGTGTGAAGGTCAACGTAACCGATAGCCGTAAATCCAAAGGCGCGACATGCGCAGGGTTTCGGTTTCGTCTTTCTTTTCGCTCAGTGATGACTTTAAATTGAGTGACGCGGCTGTGGCTCGTGCGAGGCATGAGGGAAGAAAGAAGAAGAAAAGGAGACGCGCGAGGGCCGTGAAGAACGTCGGTCGGGCAACGATTTCAATCTGTACTGTAAATAGACGTTTCTTTTTATTTTTCTCTACTTGATGGAGTCCTGTCAGTCCTTTTGATGACCATCAACATCCACAGACCATCGACGTTCTCAGTCATCGGGTCCCTGACGCAATCGTAAGCAAAGAACGAACCTTCACTGTCTCTACCCACATTAGGAAATGACCAAACAGCCGTGAACTTACGGTACTTCGCAGCATTCCGACGCCACCCACGAGACCAACGGAACTGGCTGAGGACGTTCAACGGAACGACGACTTTGGGAATGTGAGTTGGAAGCCTTGCCGGACTATCTACTTATTGAGATCGAGAGCACAGAATGAGCGGGAGTCAACAACGATCGCCAGCACAAAGAAGGGCCAAGAACAACAACTTTAATGAACTCAGTTACAATCCTTTCAGTTCTGCACGCCAAGGCATCAAACACCATGTAGCATTTTCGCAGAGCTGCAAACCCCTCCCCCAGCCCCACCTCCGCAAAGAAGAAACAACTGATGTGCCAACAGCTATACCTTCCTTTCAACTTTCGAGTTTACTACAACGGCACATGAGCACTCCTTCTTTCGCGGGGGAGGGGGTGTTCTGAAATGTATTATTTGGAAGCGGGAATCCCGACGGAGAGGAAGAAGCGGGATCCCGAGAAAAGAAATCACGTGGAGAAAGGATCGAGACCGGAGCATGTGCGAACCATCCGGAACACTTGCAACGTGAATTCTTGTACATAAACGCTGTTGTTGACCTTTTTCAACTAATGACCAGAAAGCTGTTCTTATAACAGACTCCGGAAACGGCATTACTCCACCTGAGTTCCCTTTCATTACACCTTTGCTCAAAATGTTTTGAGTATCAAAAAAGTAGCGTCGTTACCACGGTCTATGCGCCAAGCCCAAACCGTGTTTTTGTTTGGCGCATGATGACAACGCTGTTTCTTTGCGCACAGAAAGGTTTGGGTACACTATTCTAAAACTGGCTAATCCTGCGTAATGCACGAGTCACGTTGTGGTATCAAGGGGCCCCGCACAGCGTCGGTTCTTGCAATTTAAGAAGACACTGGAAGAAACTAAATAAAATATCTACACCTTTTTTCGGGTGTCGATCGAAATAATACATTGAAATTTCAGAATCGGTGTCCTGCTGAGTTACGAATTGTTTTGCCTGCTGAGTAAATTGACGAATACTTTATTTTAAGGGTTATCGTTTTATTTGTATATGGTGGACTATCGCCCTTTCGTTCCCACGCCTTTTCTCCCTCTCTATTAAAAACCTCTTATTGCGGCGCCCATCTGTTTGACGGCAAGTGATTAAGCGAAGATTGATTGCTTAACCCGCTTCTTCCACTTCACCCCCCGCCCCCCCCCCCCTCCCGGACAGACGTCTGTTATTTTCCATGCTATATACTCGCAAGAATTCTCAGCCTTCGGGGGATTGTTCACTTAGTTTAGCGTTACGGTTACAAGCAAAGCTATAACCGGTTCTATCCTCGGCCAGCCAGCTCCTCAAAACGTTTTTATATATTATGATGAATTGTTTTATGGCTATTACTTCAACATGTGCTCTTTTCCTCGCCCGGGCTTCAGTCAATGAACTCGAGAGCTATCGAGTTTTTATTGAATCAATATACTCCAACATCGAGTGCAGCATTTGATGTCTGAGTAGCACTGCGTTCACTTGGAATGCAGAGCAGCTGCAGAACGTGCGACTTCCATTGACCAACGAGTCCAAACTTGATATCTGAATCCAATCTGCAGCTGCGTTCGCTGCACTACGCCGCGCTGCTCTGCTTGACATCGGAGTATAAACAATTCCTAAAGCCAAGCTGAATAGGTTCTTGAGAGAAACGAGTCAGAGGTAGCCTTCTAGCGCATTTTTATTCCTTCGAATATTACTATGAGAAGCGTTTGAACCGAATGTATTGCTAGAAACGAGACAAAAAAAAACGGCTGAGCGTGACGTCAATTCTAGGTATTGGCCTGCTTGAACTTAGGAAACGCAAACGTAAAGAGAAACAGATATTGTAAAAGGGGACGCAGGTATTTTTTCTATCTCTATTTTTTCACGTTTTAGTCTTCCAAGCTTGAGCGGCTCTATCCTAATATCATGAACAAACTAGTTCAACCAAAGCCCGTGACGTCATGACACAGATTGTTTCGCTTGCGCTTGTCACGCGTAAGGGAACGTGTGTGGCTACAAGCCTGCGAATGCTGTTTCCACCCAGATGCTCGAAGTGCTATCCCACCATGGCACGCCATACAGGACGTCTTTCCACAGTTTCTGTGGCACTCCTGAGAAAAGTTAAGAGCTCTCGTGCATAGCTTATAAGCGTTCAACGTTGCGTCGAGCTCTGACGCACCTCGCCAGCACATTGGGACAGCGGGAGTGAAGCCACCGTTATGAAAGTTAGCCAAGGAGCTATAAGTACCCGCATCCAAAGATCACACTCAAAGAGAGAGCAAAGATGCAACTAGTTACACTAGCACAGGCGTGAACCAAATTAAGTAGCATAGGCAAAATGAACTTCAGTCGCGTTTCTGAGGGCCACGGAAAAGGTTTACGCAAGTTAACGTTGCGCCTCATTCTATCTTACGTCACACTAAGACCGCTTAAGTCGCTTCAAGGTCGATTACAACGGAGCATTTTCCTAGGTTACGTTACGTTACGACTGGTTACTAGCCGTTGACGACCGCTTACGTCGCGAGTCACCAGGACATCCCTGCATCAAATGAATCATGGCGACCGGTTGAAGGAGTAGTTCTGCACCCGATATATAAAACACGAATGCCCCGGTGACTCATCACCTAATCGTAACAAATTGGAAGCTAACGCCCTGTGTGAAGCCGACCTTTAAGCGGTCGTCAGTAGTCGTAGCGTAATATAACGTAAGAAAACGGCGCTGTTTGAGCGAGGCCTTAAAGACGTAATTTGGTAATCTTTTTATCTGCCCAGTCTTACGATGACTTGTGAAAGTCCGCTTGCCTAAATATTGCGTTTGCCTAAAGATTCAATACGACTTTACGAGCGCTTTAACATGAAATTGAGAGGATCTGCGTCGCGGTTTCGATTCGAACACCTCTGCGAATGTAAGCTTTCTGCTACGTTCACCCTTGAACTGAAAGCGCGGTGTGAAACTGTATTCGTTGGCCCAGTCAAACATCGGTCGGGCACCGGCGATCAAATCCTCTCCGAATACTCAAGAGCGGAGAGCGGGTTTAGGCGACGGAAGGCAGGCAGTTCACTGGTTTAGCAAGCAGGTAGCATCTGTACTTCGTTCCAGCTTAAGTCCACACGCAGCCGACGCTTCGAGCTAATGGGAACAATCAGTAGCCTCAAAAGTGCAAGTCACTGGAGCCTTTTCTAGTTATGATTTGGTTTAGCGATGATAGATCATCTACATAAACATGACGAACACCGTGATGGTGGACTCTTGACGCTGTTTGATTGGTCCCATGCATCAGCTTGTAGCGTCGGCTGCGTCTTAATTTCGTGTGAAAGAAAGTATAGCGTTCGGCCAGCTTAGTGGTGGACGGAATATAATAGAAAGATTACATATTTATCGAGTGCATATCTGGCTTGATATTGACATCGAAAATCTTGAAGGACGCTTAAGCTTCGCCTTTAAGAGTAGAAACGTGATAGCGAAACATATAAACATATAAACTCCCTCTCGTTCCCAAGCCGTGCAAGCGTGCCTTGCGTGGCCTAGACAGTAGCGTGCCTGGCTCGCAACCGAATGGTCGTACGTTAGAATCCCGCCTAAAATTCTTGAAATTTTTCTTTAAGGAAAATTAATTGCTTTATGGAGTGAAATCACTTGAGACATGCGGCGACTTTTATTTTGCATTACATGTAATGTTTTAATCACTTTTACTCCGCGCGTGACGTCACGTTTTACGTGAGCGTTGTGGGTGTTTGTAATTCCCGCACGAGGTGATGTGACTGTGACGTCATGGCCCTATAAACCAATCAAGGATTTTTGCTTCCGCGATTTTCTCGTCACGCCACCGAAGCCGTATTTTCTCGCGAAGCTAGCTCTTTATCGCTATTGCGTTAAAACGTTCAACTTAATTTCTTTTTGACGCGCTTTCCGGAGAGCCCAAGCGCCCCTTCACAATCAGAGAACGCACTCTTCCTGCGCTTGAATAATTGCGATGCCTGAGGCAGCGTTTTGTATATAAACCATGGCAGCCAAAATGAAGTAAAAAAGGGCAAACTCGAAAGAAGGCAGTGAGGAGAAGGTCGACGTAGCTGAAAACACGCACTTTGATATCTCGCTCAAGATTGATATGCCATAATGTGTGAAATTTTAGAACACGATAGGAATTTTCCAGAAACTTAGCCACTAACTTGTCAAGTGTGCCCATGTTCTTTGGCTTTTGTATGGGGCCGTGTATTATTCATTTATCTGAAGTCCGTCGTTGTATAAATGCAAATGTTCTAAGAGCTGGAGAGGGGGGGGGATGCCGCTGAGGAATTTCATGAGTGTGAGGAAAGCATCTTATGCATGTATACACAAGTACGAACGCCATATCCTGTTCTAATAAATCGTACAGCGGTTCGGAAATTTCGACGAAAACCTTCCACTAATCGGCCGTAAGTAGGTGAACAGGCTCAGGAAGCATTAGCCGTTGCGTCGATTTTATGGTTGAAACCAGCTTCCGACGCACTGTTGTTTCACGGTCCGCCCCCATCCTTCTTTCAGAGACTATATGGCCCAGATAATGTACGTTTTCTTTTTAGACACAACGTATCTCTTGTCATTTAGATTCAAATTCGCATTTCTCAGACGGTGAAATACGAATGCAAATCATAAAGTGTTCCTTGGAAGGGTTTGCAGTGCCAAGGATTTCATCCAGATACACCAAGCAAATGTCTAGCGGCGGGTGTTTTAGGACCTGGTTCGTGATACGCTCAAACATTACAGGCGCATTGCATGGTGTTATGTCCGGCATAAATTGGATACCGGGAGTGATCGAACGTCAGATGGGACATCGCTCTGGATGATTCGGTCGAGCAAGGTTCGATCTGCCGACACACCAACCACATACGGCCGCGAAGAATGGCATCGCATAATCAGCCTCCACAGACAGCTGTGGCACCTGCATGGGACATTAGCAGCCGTGACGACATGGCTCCGCGACCCGCGACAACCATCAGGGACAACAGTACAACTGCGGTTCCCGAGGAATCGGTTCCTGTTGTGCCGCCGGCAGAGCTCTGACACTTCAGGCACTCGAAGGAGTTCCCGAGACCGGCGACCACCTCAAAGATATGGACATGACGTCTAGTGGGGGAGGTGTTATATCCGGCATAACATGTCAAAAGAAGAAGACGCGCCTCGTCTTCTTCTGCCATGATCAGATAGTGTGCGTGCCAGCGCATGCGGAGACATTCGGTCACGCCGCCATCAAGATCGGCAGTTGTGAGCGACCAGAGTAAAGCTACTCGTTGGGCTTTCCGTAAGCGGCTCCTGATTACTTCACACATAACATTGGCGACGAAGGCGGACCAGAACCGCACAAGGGAAGACTTGCATCGCTTGAACGATGTCAGCGCTACAAGGCAAGATCGAAGAGTTCGACGGTACGGCATGGTCGGCCTGGGCGGAGCGCTTGGACTTCTACTTCCAGGCGAACGATGTGCAAGACGCCGGAAAGAAGAGGGCGCTACTGCTGACTTTATGCGGCGCAGAGACCTACAACACGGTTCGAGCGCTAGTTGCACCCCACAAGCCAGGGGAAGTTTCTTTCAACGACATTATGTCCTTGCTAGGGGACCATTACGATCCAAGACCATCCGAACTCTTCTGTCGCAGCAAATTTCAGAGGCGTGATCAACATCCAGGGAGTCCATTGCTTGCTACGTGGCAGCACTTAAGAAATTGGCAACTGACTGTAACTTCGGCGTGTTGACGACAGCTACATCGCCAACGACGACAGCGGGTTCGTCGAGTTCCGGCGGCACAGTGTCAGCGGGATCGTCGAGCTCCGGAGGCATATTGGCTTCCAACCCAACGATGCTGCCGCTGGACGTGATGCTTCGTGACCGCTTCGTCTGCGGAGTTCGAGATGAGCGTATTCAACAACGTCTTTTTGCAGAACAAAAACTCACATTCAAGCAAGCTTACGATATTGCCATCAGACTTGAGAGTGCCGTGCAACAACAGCAGGAGCTGAAACTCCCCAAAACAGATCTCAACAAAATGAGTAGAACTACGAACCGGGCAGCCACCACCTCCACTGGTCAGCCAGAGTTACCGTGTTACCGCTGCAATGAGCAACACAGCGCAGAAACTTGTCGATTTCGCAAAACATCGTGCCGATTTTGCAGAAAGACGGGTCACATTGAGAAGGCTTGCCGAATCAAGGCTCGATCCGGAGCTGGACAACGCTCGACCAACCTGGTGAGCGATGACCAAAACGAAACTGATCAGTCAGTAAGTGATTTTGACATTCAGGAACTGAATACTGTTCGTGCCAGCGTTGTGGTTCCCAAGTACCTCATAACGCTTAAAGTAGAAGGAAGAGCACTAGAATTTGAAGTTGACTCTGGTGCAGCAGTCACGGTCATCAGTCAAGACACCTACAGGCGAACATGGCCAAACAAGCCACCTCCGTTGCAGAAAGAGGATATGACGCTGCAGACGTGGACCGGCGAAGGACTCCGAGTTCTCGGTTCAGCGCAAGTACACGTAAAGCATAAGTCTAAGGACTATATCCTGCCACTCCTAGTCACAACCGGAACAGGATGCAACCTGATGGGACGCAACTGGTTCTCAGCACTTCAGATTCGACTCAGTGGTATTCACCACATTGAGCAAGACCGTACTATCACAACGGTGCTCAGCGCGCACAGTGAGGTCTTCAAGTCTGAGATCACAGGGTACATCGGACCACCGGTACACTTGGAGATGAAAGAAACAGCAACCCCCAAGTTTCTCAAAGCCCGGCAAGTACCATTTGCACTACGGCCAGTTGTTGAATGCGAATTGCTAGCATTGCAGAAGCAAGGCATTATAGAGCCGGTTCAACACTCTACGTGGGCAACGCCTGTCGTGGTTGTCAGGAAGAAAGACGGATCCGTGAGGCTCTGCGGGGATTACCGCAGTACTGTGAACGACGCAGCAAAGCCGGCATCCTACCCGCTCCCGACACCGACGGAGGCTCTATCAAACCTTCAAGGAGGAACTGTCTTTTCGACGCTTGATCTCGCGCAAGCGTATCAGCAGCTGCGAGTAACGGATACCACCGCCGAAATACTGACGATCAACACGATCAAGGGGCTCTACAGAGTGAAGAGACTACCTTTCGGAATCGCGGCCGCCCCGGCGATATTTCAACGAGTCATGGAAACCACACTCGCAGCCATTCCGGGAGTTAGCGTTTACCTTGACGATATAATCATCAGCGGAACAACTCCAGATGAGCACGCGCGTCGGCTGGATGAGGTACTCTCACGACTGGAAAATGCAGGGCTGAAGCTCAAGCAAAGCAAGTGCTTCTTCGGCGTGAAGGAGGTAAAATTCTTAGGTCACCGCATAAATGCCGAGGGAATTCATCCAACCCAGGACAAGATCCAAGCAGTAGTCGAAGCACCAGAACCAGAGAACAAGACGCAGTTACAGTCCTTTTTAGGCCTCCTGGCGTTTTACGACAGGTTTTTAAAGGATCGCGCGACAATCGCGAAGGAGCTGTACGAACTACTTGAACAGAACAAAGAGTGGAGGTGGGAAGAGAAACACCGAAGGGCTTTCAAAAAGTTGAAAGATCTAGTGGCGAAGTACACTGTGCTCGCACACTATGATGAAAAACGACCTCTAGTGTTGTCTTGCGACGCCTCACCATATGGAGTGGGAGCCGTACTTGCGCAGCAAGATGCTGATGGGCGGGAGGCCCCGATCGCTTTCGCATCCAGAACGCTAGGCAGTGCCGAGCGGAACTATTCTCAACTGGATCGTGAAGGCCTCGCCATCGTGTACGGAGTTCACCACTTCCATCAATACATCGCTGGGAGGTCCGTGACCATATTCACGGACCATCAACCACTCCTAGGTATCATCGGCTCCAACAAGCCTGTTCCACAAGTATTATCACCAAGGATGACCAGATGGTGCGTGAAGCTGGCAGCCTACCACTACGACCTGAAGTACAGGCCAGGAAATCGTCACCAGAACGCAGACGCTCTCAGTCGGCTTCCGTTACCACACACAGAAGACGAGCGGAATCCACCTGGCGACATATTGATGTTTGAAGGCTTGTCACGGCCTCCTCTGTCAGCACAACAGGTTGCAGAAGTGACAGCAAAGGACACTGTGCTGGTTGAAGTGTTAGAAGCCATTCAGAAGGGCACTCTTCATCGGCTCAAATCACCAGAGTTCGCACCTTACACAAAAAAGGCGGCAGAACTGTCGACACACCGAAATTGTGTGACATGGGGGCACGCATTGTGATTCCCACGCGGCTGAGGACGGACGCGTTGACATTGATTCACGCGGGGCACCGTGGAATTGTCGCAATGAAGACATGCGCACGGAGCTACCTCTGGTGGCCCGGTATCGACGCCGACATAGAGTCATTCGTCGCAGAATGCAGTGCCTGCCAGACCCACCGCAAGACACCACCAAAGGAGCCCATACCAGTCTGGCACAGACCCTCCCAACCTTGGGATACTATTCACATGGACTTTGCGGGTCCTGTTGAAGGCCAAGTTTTCCTGGTTGTCGTGGACGCCTACACTAAATGGGTGGAAGTCCGGGTGATGCGGAACATGACGTCGGCTGCAGTCATTAGAGAATTGAGGGCTATCTTCGCAACTTTTGGCGTTCCACGGAAGGTGGTTTCTGACAACGGCACAGCGTTTGTGTCCGAAGACATCAAGACTTTCTACCGGAATAACGGTGTAATATCCATCACAAGCGCGCCATACCATCCAGCAACTAACGGCCAGGCTGAACGCATGGTTCAAGAGCTGAAAATGGCACTAGCTAAAAGAGGAAGAGAAGATCTGAATTGTGTGGTTGCCAGATTTTTATTCAAACAACATACAACAATCCATGTGGCAACAGGAAAGACACCTGCTTGGATGATTTTTGGAAGGGAACTTCCGTCTGCTCTCGAGCGACTAAAGACGTTCATCCCAGAGACACCTGAAAGCACTGCCACCTTTACAAATCCACGCAAGCTGAATGTAGGCCAACCAGTGTGGGTTAAAACATTTCCAGACGGTAAAAATTGGATACCGGGAGTGATCGAACGTCAGATGGGACATCGCTCTTGGATGATTCGGGTAGAGCAAGGTTCGATTCGCCGACACACCAACCACATACGGCCGCGAAGAGTGGCATCGCATAATCAACCTCCACAGACAGCTGTGGCACCCGCATGGGACATTAGCAGCCGTGACGACATGGCTCCGCGACCCGCGACAACCATCAGGGACAACAGTACAACTGCGGTTCCCGAGGAATCGGTTCCTGTTGTGCCGCCGGCAGAGCCTGACACTTCAGGCACTCGAAGGAGTTCCCGAGACCGGCGACCACCTCAAAGATATGGACATGACGTCTAGTGGGGGGAGGTGTTATGTCCGGCATAACATGTCAAAAGAAGAAGACGCGCCTCGTCTTCCTCTGCCATGATCAGATAGTGTGCGTGCCAGCGCATGCGGAGACATTCGGTTCACGCCGCCATCAAGATCGGCAGTTGTGAGCGACCAGAGTAAAGATACTCGTTGGGCTTTCAGTAAGCGGTTCCTGATTACTTCACACATAACACATAGCATAGGCCACGTGGCATTATATTGAATTGCCACAGACCATCACCAGTACAGAATGTCGTCTTCTCGCGGTCTTCGGGGTAGATTTCAACTTGCCAGTACCCGCTCCTGAGGTCTAGTGTAGAAACCAAGGAAGAACCCGCAATCGCGTCAAATGTGTCATCAATCCTAGGGACTGGATAGGAGTCCTTCTTGGTGACATCGTTCAATCGTCGGTAGTTGAAGCAGAACCACGTACTGCCTTCTTTTGACCTTACCAAGACGACCAGCGACACCCACGGGCTAGATGAAGGCTCAATTACATCTTCTTGTTGCATACCCCGGATCATCTGTCCGACTTCGTTACGTTTTTCCCATGGAGTTCGCCGGGGCTGTTGTTTCATCGAAGATGCATCTCCGGTATCGATGCGGTGTTGCGCAGCATTTGTCCGTCAGGTCTCAAAGAAGAAGCAAATACATCGCTGTATTTGTCGAGTAAACTCAAGACATATACTTGTTGTGCTTCATCAAGGTAGCATTTGGAGCGGTCCGCCAGATACAGTAAGGAAATCGGCGATTCCTCTTATTTTATATGGGCAAGCTCTTTTCGCGGGCAGTAAAGCTCACAGCACGGGATCACTTCGCAATGCGACATCCCTTCTTTAAGTTGGCAGTGTGGAGAGGAACATTTTCGTTGACGAAATATATATGAGTCCTCGCTATAAAAAAACTCCTTGAACAATATTGCACGTCGTTTCTCCTTCAGCGACCACATTACCATTCGAGAAGTTTTCGCCGTCCGTCAGCCAGATAGCGTTTTCGCTTTGTGGAGAAATCAAACTGCCCTTGGAGCATAGAAGGAATCCTCCGTCGTTGTCTCAAATTGCACGTTGGCTGTACAAGATGACGTGTTCGTCACTGAGTGCCACTGCCTAACTCCTGAGATCCAGCGAGCAACCATTCGCCTTTAGAAGATCAAGTCTAATCATGCATTTTTCAAATATTCTAGCCAAAGAGCAACTTGCACAAACTTTTGCGTCCCAAAAAGAAATGTAAGTTCGCATGACGGCATGATTTACGCTGTTTCTCCAGTGACAGAAATAACAAGCCCTCATCACCAGCCGCATTCCTCAGAGTACGGCTCCTGCATGCGTGAGAGTGCCTTTCCCGCATAACTTTAGATTTCAAAATGAATAAAATAACATAAGATAAAATCACTTTATTTTGCCACAAACTATACATTTGTGACAACGACGTTCGAAAAAAAACGTGCGTGTTTGCAGCTTTACAGGTTTAAACGCCCTCGTCATGGTTAGTGCCGGAGATATGTGAAACTAAAACACGTATACATATGCCCTTACCTACTGGGAAGAACATATAAACAAACATTTTTTAAGAACAAATTATTTCTGCTGAAACACAAAATATACACATATATATGTATACGTGTACATGTGAGAAAAATAAACGCACACCTGAAGTTTATTAGTCTTAAGAAAACATGAGTGTTAGAAGAATAGGTAGCTTGTGTCTGACTATTTCAAAATCCAAGAGTGTTCTGGAATGCGCAATGCGCCAAGGGTGCCAATGAAGCGATAGATATTCTGATTGGTTACTTTCTAATTTTACAATATCTAGAACAATTCTAGCGTTTTCTTTTACAGACCGTTTATAAGTCGCAATTAGTCAACTTGAATACACCTCGGATGCATCCGTTATTTTGTTTGAAAAAATAGGGAAGAGAATGGTGATTCAGAGGAACGACTTCAATTATCCTGACAGCTTTTTGTAACAGCCGCATGCTGTTTAGCGTTACTTTTGTAGTCGTCCACCATAGTAAATGGAAATAGGAGAGTGTGGAATAATAAAGTGAATTGTAAGCGATTTTGTAATGTTTAATAAAAGTGGATGCCTGCACTTATGCATTATCCTCACAACTCTGTGAAGTCTCTACAGAACATAGGTTACATGAACACTCCAAGACATATGTTCGAAGCAAATTAGGTCGAAAGTCTTAATATTCTGAACACACTTTATTGTGGTGGAATCCTAACCAACATTTGGAGTCAAACTCGAGACCCAGTGAACTGGAATCAAACTGCGTTCGTTTTAGCCGTGCTTATAAGCAGTAAGTTAATATTTGTCAAGATTTATAATTTAACCAGAAACAATTTTCTTTTAATTAATGAGCCGATTCACCACAATATCAGTAATATGTGGTGTTGCCATCAACGTACGTAATACATTTAGTCGAATGTTGCAATGTGTAAAATATAATTCGCAATTTTGAGACTCTACAAAGGCCGTTGCGGAGTGGGCATTAAGTTGCTAATTTGAATACTGGGTACCGGTGCTCTAAATAGTATATAAGTGATTATGGAATACCTGAACACGATAACAAAATAATTTATCTAGAAGGGGTTTATATTTTTTTCAATGGAATGCTTTGCTAAACTTTACAATTATTTCCAATGTTAAAAGCCCACTCTCAAACATGTCTAGTATAATCTCCTTCTGTACCTATAACGCTGTTTCTGCCGAATAATGCCTTCAAAATACACATTGAGCTTCAGAAAAAAAAGACAAATGTTTTTTCAACAGAGATGATATGTTCAAAATACGTGTTTTTCTTTGTGTTTATTAAACATAAAAAGAATAGAAGTGGGGCGGAAATTATTCTGATCATTTCTACACGGCCTTAAAAATAACAGATACTTTCGAAACCTCCATTTTTTCGGGGAATACCTCGAACGACAAAATTGTTGTTGTACAAATTCGCTATGCAAATATAGTAAAAGAACAATTACAAGTTTTATTGATCCCATTAAGATATTCTAGCAGTTATGACTAGGACTACTATTCATATTCATACCCACAAAGATAACCTCGGCGTTATCGCTAGGATATAAAAATGGTTTATTTTTTGCTAGGGAAATTATTTGTCGTGTTACTGTTCTGAGTACTGGTCCCAACTGTCACAAAATTATTATTAAACTTGTTTGCAAGCTATACAGCTCGTAAACAACACCGCGCTATTACGATCTATATCGGAGTTTACATGAACCATTTTCGTGTAACGGTTGCCATATTGAAAATTGGCGTGGGTGGGATTGATGACAAAAATAAAATAATTAGTTTAAGCATAATACAAAACAAAGTATACTCAAGGAGACAGTAGATTAATTGGCACGAATCCCTTGATTTCTAGCGCCTTCAATTCAGCGAATAAATTCATGTTCTATTTTGATACAAATATTCAACGTCAGAAATCAACATGGCGGCCACCAGGAGCAAAACGGCCTATGCTTGAACTTGAGGAACCCCGACCCGACGGTGTACCGGCCAGGATATGCCAAGACCCAAATGGATCTTGTACTCCCTTTATGGCCTATTTTCGAAACATCTCTTTCTTCCACCGTGGTCGCAACCACTGCATAATCGCGCAAAAGCCAAGACTGCGGTAAGTGCATGTTGAACAAAAAGAACTGAATTTGACGATAAAATTCACATATACTTCGTTTCACCTCAAAGAGGCGGTGCTACACTTTTATACTTTCAGGAAATAGCACTTAGACCTATTTTGTTTCGTCAATAACTTTGGGAACACGAATTAGTTCGTCGTCCAACCAATAGTACTTGCCGAAACAAATAGGTAAACACGAGTGTTTATAAACTGCCAATTTTTATCACAGGCAGACGCTGGGGTTATAAACGCGCCGGGCAAGTGCGGAGTTGCAGGATTTGTTAATTAAAGTTCGGGTATTTACCTAATTTAAGCGACTGCACATGAGTCACCATCTGAAGGTTCATCAAGACATTGATTCTTACTAGCCGAAATCGAATGCGCGCGCTTTGCTCCTGCTCAGTCAATAAGCCACATTCACCTGTCGTTAACATAGTGTAACCTCAAGGACTACTTCAACATTGCAATTCTCATTAATGCATCATCACGTTTTGCTAGAGACTAATACTTAAAATTCCGTTTATATTCTTGAAATGATACCTTGACAAAGAAGCGTCTTTTGTCAGTGGTATTGCGTGAGACTTTACGTGGGCCACACTAGTGCCATATGGATTACTTAAAGTGAAAAACAGTTCAAGCGATTTTCTTTCACGAAATTTTTAAGTCGAAGCATAGGAAAAGCTGCCCTGGGTTTTTAAATCCCATTAAGTCTAAAATTCATCAAAGACAAGCGCAAAGTATCTTCAACAGAACGCACTAAAATGTACGTGTATTACACAGTGAAAATCTGTAAAAGTAAATTGAAAACAAAACTTGAAAATCAAAACAAAATTACAATTATAAATCGTGTAAGCTGGGTCCACTATAACTGCGATTTTTGCGTGCGTTTCTGAAATTTCGTAAAATAATACAGTAAAAAAAACTTTTTACGCGTGATTTTAATAATGCTGCATTCAGTTCATAAATCATTTCTAGAAAATAGGATTACGTTTCAAATTTGGCCTAACAGCTCGAACAATCGGCATTCCCACAAAATGTATGGTTTCCTCAAGCAACTACCAGGTGTCTTATAATATCGGAAGAAGCTAACACAGAAATGATTACATTGAAGGTTATACATTTTTAATTTCTTCGGTAACACTATTTTCAAGACCACACACAACTTTAGTTTTTATTAAAAAGTGTAAACGATCTTCTGATTGTTGATAGATACGCAGTTGTGTTTTTAAATATATCGAAACTATCGCATCCCAAAAGGGATGTTTAACAAGCCTGAAACATTGGGCACGTGGAAGTCAAATAAAAAATGACAGCCTTCCTTGGGCTTGCGATTGAATATAAAAACAATAAATATTAAAAGTAGTTCTTGCAAATGTGATTATCCTTGCTCTTTAATTACTGGAGATAAATGAAGTACAGATATGAAACTACTTACCTTTCCATGCCCACAGTCAGCTCCATCCGGTAAATAATGTTCAGCGCCGCAGGTCTCTTCATAATCATCGAAGTTTAGGGAGAGACGACTACAGCATTTGAAACTACAGATTCTTGTACGCTCCTGTTAAAAAGAAAAAAAGAGATCACTATCAGCCATTGAAACTGTTATCTATATGCTACGCATTAGCATTTTTAGGTTGCCTTTTATGTTGCGATACGATTATTCGCGTTATCAGCGATTTTCCATTAGAATTTAAAACGACATGAAAACTGAGTGCTGACCGACCTATGTGTATCATGTCGAAAACAGCAAGGATTAAGAAAAAACACTGAATACGATTCACGCGAAGGCCCACCTCGCTCCCAATTCGGGGCAATGAAGCAAATCGTCAGCAGAAATTAAGTTAAAAAAAAAACTGGTAATTTATACATACAGAAAGCCCAAGACCAACGTTACAGAGAAGGTACAAACACAAGACGTGTCAAATATGGAAGACTATGTTGCGAGTACGGCAAAGTAGCGACAAATTCCTTGTTGCCATTTAAGAGTTGCCCTTCTGAATCAGTCAAAAGGCGAATAGTCTTGTCTCTTTTGGATAGTGCCCTCAAAAAATCTTGTCCTCATACATGACAAGGTTCAGTGGACAACCAACTGTTTCGGCTAAAAGAAAAGGGTTACAGTGACAGTATGGTGAATGGGCTAGTAAGGAAACTTGTATTAAAAATCAGTGGGATGGCAGAGGCGCAAAAGGCAGAGAGTGACAGGGCAGTGCGTGTTTCGTTTTTTAATGGCGTCCTTAAACTTGATGTGTTTCGTGGCAAGGTTTGGCGTAAAACTTCTCTTCACGACTGACTTTAGGTTAGACAAGGTGACGTCCTTTTTGGGAGGACAATTAGGTAGTCAGAAAAACACAGACATGCTTCAATCGACTGCCGCGAAGTCGTTGTTTATGATATTCCGATGACGTGCGGTTTTTTGTATATAAAAAAAGTCAAGCGGTGTGTGAATGATCGGTTGAGTAAGCAAAAAAGAGCAGTAAAATATAATTTTCCTAACTCCGAAATAGTTATACATCTTGAAGAGTGGAAATTGTGCGGCTGAGTAGGATAGTACAGCGTGTTATACAAAGAAAACGATTGTATTAAAAGAGAAATCAAGGAAACCATTAGGACAGCTTCTGCTGGAACTGTATAAGCCAGTCATTAATGGTACTGGATGGTGTAACAAAAATGTTTTTTACAATTGTCATCTGCAAGTGTTTTTTTTTTTTTGTCGGTGGATGAAAGTGATTTTAGCCACTGCTTAGCTCGGAACTTGCAAGAAAATGGGCGCATGTACACTGAGGGCGTGGTCTCTTGTTCCCTGTGAAAACATTGCCCACCATTAGTAGCCTTATGTAAACTGTGGCAAACCATTGGTGAAAATGGAGGGTGGTGCGGAGATAACGGCTATAAAAGAAGTGTCTTGAACCAAATGTTGTAACTGTGCTTGAGACGTCTTGTGTTTGCCCTCTCTTTGTAGCCTCCGTCTTGAGTTTTAGAAACGTTTAACTTTAACCAGCTCGCTTGTCTTATTACGTTATCTGGAAATTTATTCTCGATCACTATTCATTCATAACTCATTTTAGTTTTACGTAGGCCCTGCATAACGATATTCTTCACAACAACATTTACTCAGTTAATCACGCGTAAAACGACTCAGAAAGATAACTCGGCGTCGCTGGAAGCGAATTTGAAACCAGGATAGTATGAGAGTTTTACGGTGTCCACGGAACATAGAGCAGCAAAAAATAATTATTTCTTGACGCCAGCGCTGAAAGTGGGACATTTTTTAAACCCAAAAGTTTTACATGCAATTGGAGTGTGTTCTGTATGTAAATAGTTAGGATATAGAAAACATTGTTTGCATCATAGGATTAGTGCACAGACTGAAAAGGGACCTTGGCCTGTTGCTTCTCATTCATGGCCGATTCACACGACAGACAGATCCGCGGACAGATTGATCACGTGACGACACGTCTGCGGTTCGTCCTTCTTCCGAGCGCGTCCACACGAAGGAGAGAACGAGCGGCAGCAAAGACGGGCCTAACCTGATCGCGGCCCCAGAGTGCCATGAAACTCCGTCATCGCACGATCGCGCTTGGCACCTTTGTTTCGGAGCGAAATCGGCGCTTGCTGCAGAAATAGAATCATGCGCTGCTGTTACGTGCAGAGTGAGAAAGAATACAGCACAGGCTTAGCACGAAGCACCACTTGTTTTACTAACTGCCCAAGGCATGACAGTGCCACCAGCATGGTCCTGCTCGAAAGAGCCTTCGGCGTAGAGGACGAAGAAGTCCTGGGCTGGCGGAGGAGTTTGGAGATGGCTTCATGCAAACTTCGTGCACAGCACTTCACTACGCCACAGCCACAACAAAGTCTTGCTAGGTGAGAAGTTGATTGGGTGTCCCAAAACGTTTGAGGCGTGCTACGCTAGAGACGATCATTGACAGAATATATCTCAACGCAAAATTTCTGCAGCATATTTCACGCGTGGAACAAGGAATAGCGAGACAAAACGCACCAGCGAGCGCACAAAAAACAATATTGAGCTATTTTTGTTTTAATCGTCAAAAGCACACACACAAAAACGTTCTACCGTTGCCAAACTAAAGGCTTTTCAAGTCAGTCAACGACCGAAAATCCGCTAGTGAAAAGCAGTTCCCCTTGATTAGTCCGCGCTTGAGCACACGTGGCATGGATCGCAAGAAGCAGCGACGTGATGGTCACGTGATAGTGGTCCGCGGACAAAAATCGCGATTCGGTCCGTCGTTTGAATCGGCACTCAGGAGGCTGGAACGAAAGTGCGTTTATATTGAAACACGCTCCTGCAGAAATGACAAAAAGTAGTTACCTTATTTTACATATGATAGAAACAAAGATCTTTACAACGTTTTAGTATCAAGTATTATATATTGTGTTGTCGTTTCAAAATATTTGAGAAGTCACATATTTATATTTTGGATTGGTCTATTTGGAGCTAGTGTCTGGACTGCGAAATTGAGACTTTTGTCCTCTGCTTTTGATGCTTACAAGTCGCTGGTATAAACAAAAAACCTAAACGATAGGTATTGTACATATTGCGCTGCAGGTAACTATATTACGGAACCATAAAAAGTGGCAGCGGTACCGCAACAAAACAGTACTGATAGTCGTAAGCTCATGTGCATTTGCACGTATCATACACAAACCGATCTCCTTGCTTGTTACAATATTTCCAGTCTTAAAAATCAACTAGTTAATTACCCCATCCACATATCTTTAGGCCTCCACCATAACTGCAAATTTTACATACCCACACCTCTTTCTATAGTATTTTCATCCTCGAACCTTTTCTGATTGGAACCGCCTTTCCCCTTCTATACTGACAGTCAGTGATTTTAATAGATTTAAGGCTGCCCTAGCTACATAGTATTTTTTTTCACAAAAGGTGTTTTAATACTTTTTTGTCACTCCCACTCCGAAATGAAATGGCAAGTAAATACAAATACAAATACATTTTAATAATATTTGAAAACACAAATCCCTGCCATCTCTGTAATGATTCGGCCCTGATGGAATAATAAATATTTAGATACATAAATTGTTAGCCGCAATTGTTTTGTCAAAATTACTACATACTAACTAAAAGTGTTACTCCGCTTCATTTTCAATATTAAGAAAACATTGCGAATATCTTTAGTATGGCCTAGAAATACCACAAACCAAACGTTTCGATCCAATTCCTCCTAAATTTTGATGAATCGGATAAGCAAAGCTTTAGTTGCGCGAAATTACCAAAATTTGCTAATCTTAGCGGGCTAGGGATGGCATGGCCAACAACGCAGTCAATACCACCCTGTAGGCGGAGCTCAAGAGGCGCTACCAACCCAGGCAGCACACTTTATTGGGCCAGCTTGGGCCAATATTGGCGCTTGAATGTAGTAAGCGGGCCCAGCATCGCCCAAGGAATACGATCGTCCGCCAGCCCGGCACTTCATTGTACTTCCTGGCCCAAGGTTTCCATGCTACAGACAGGGAAGGGCTTCCTTGGCTGGAGCTCGCATCTTCCCGGCCAGGGCCGGCCGATATAGACAGACCACTGCCAGGAAGTGCGTTTCCTTGGCTGGAGCTCGCATTTTCCCGGCCAGGGCCGGCCGATATAGACAGACCACTGCCAGGAAGCGCGTTTCCTTGGCTGGAGCTCGCATTTTCCCGGCCAGGGCCGGCTGAGATAGACAGGCCACTGCCAGGATGTGTGCTTCCCTGGGGATTCACTGAGATTCCCTGGCCCAACCAATACAAGAAACAGCCAGCGTTCGGCCATGTTGCCAGACCGCATATTTGTTCCTTCAAAGAAAAGTAGAAAAACACATACTGCAACATTATCATCACCAAGACTGGCTCGCCCGTGAAGAGCCACCCTGGTCCGAGTTCTTTTTACCCATATAGCCAGAGCCAATGTCGAGCGAACATTCCCTGGCTGTTCTGAATGTTGAAGGAACGTTAAAACACCATTCAGAACGTTCTAGGAACGTTCTTATGCGAACATTCCTTACAAGGTAAGCTTCTCAACATTCTAGGAAGATTCGTTGGCGAACATTCGTATGCACTATGTTCTCGGAACATTCGCCTTCGAACATTCATGTGAGCAACATTCTTGGAACGTCGCTTGCAGAACATTCCTAAAATTTTCGCAGGTGAAGCCAACTTTACGGAGCTCTCGCGCAATCTGTGGTTCGAAACACCATCCACTATATGCCACTTTGTGCCAAAAATTTGCAAATTAAAGGGAGTTTCTGGAAACTTAGCATAAGATTTCAGTTTTATCTTATACGAGTCTACCGAGGAATGTGATATAAGGTGTAGAAGAAAAGCAATGGTTTTCAAAACTTGATAACGAACTTGCCACTCACTGGGTATGTAGAGGTGCAGTTTCGAATAGACCCGATTTTTAGCATGTGGGTGGGGTTATTACTTTAATAAGAAAAGGTATGTCCTGCAGTTGCGTGTGGGATGCCATGTCTATCTGTTCTTAAGCTCGGAGTGAGCAATCGGTTATGTGTGCGGTACATGTTGAATCAAAGAAGTTGACAGGTAGGAGTACAGTTAGTACATGCTCAGGCTGGTGCGCTGGGAAAGCGGGAATTTTGTGCCTGCGCCTTCTAGACACATGTTTGATTAAAAGCTATTGATCGTCCTGTGAGGATCTTTTCCACATCCATATATGTAGTACGGCTCATTGGTGCTCCGAAGCAAACCGTAATAGTAGAAGCTTATGTACTTTTGAACATCCCCGGAATGTTCTAAGAACATTCTCGTGCTACGTCGGGATTGGCTGACCCGGAAGTAGCCACTTGGCCTGGGCTGTATTTACCCCGTATATCCAGGATTGGCTGACCCGGAAACAGCCACCCTGGCCCAGGCTGTATTTACAGGATGGAGCCCAGATTGGCTAGACGGGGAATTGCAGCTTACTGCCAATCTTGGCATGCCAGGTTGGCTCTAGCTGAAGCCTTGGTGCAAAACAAGCATGGCCCAAGGAAAGTTTCCTTGGCTGCCCAACCTGGCGCGAGCTAGAGCCAGGGTATTGTGCTACTTGGGACCATCCACTATATGCCACTTTGTGCCAAAAATTTGCAAATTAAAGGGAGTTTCTGGAAACTTAGCATAAGAGATCAGTTTTATCTTATACGAGTCTACCGAGGAATGTGATATAAGGTGTAGAAGAAAAGCAATGGTTTTCAAAACTTGATAACGAACTTGCCACTCACTGGGTATGTAGAGGTGCAGTTTCGAATAGACCCGATTTTTAGCATGTGGGTGGGGTTATTACTTTAAAAAGAAAAGGTATGTCCTGCAGTTGCGTGTGGGATGCCATGTCTATCTGTTCTTAAGCTCGGAGTGAGTAATCGGTTATGTGTGCGGTACATGTTGAATCAAAGAAGTTGACAGGTAGGAGTACAGTTAGTACATGCTCAGGCTGGTGCGCTGGGAAAGCGGGAATTTTGTGCCTGCGCCTTCTAGACAGATGTTTGATTAAAAGCTATTGATCGCCCTGTGAGGATCTTTACCATATCCATATATGTAGTACGGCTCATTGGTGCTCCGAAGCAAACCGTAATAGTAGAAGCTTATGTACTTTTGAACATCCCCGGAATGTTCTAAGAACATTCTCGTGCTACGTCGGGATTGGCTGACCCGGAAGTAGCCACTTGGCCTGGGCTGTATTTACCCCGTATATCCAGGATTGGCTGACCCGGAAACAGCCACCCTGGCCCAGGCTGTATTTACAGGATGGAGCCCAGATTGGCTAGACGGGGAATTGCAGCTTACTGCCAATCTTGGCATGCCAGGTTGGCTCTAGCTGAAGCCTTGGTGCAAAACAAGCATGGCCCAAGGAAAGTTTCCTTGGCTGCCCAACCTGGCGCGAGCTAGAGCCAGGGTATTGTTCTACTTGGGAACGTCATGTTCAGGGCACTCGGGAGATTTGTTTGCTTGTTGTGTACGTTTCCAAACAAAGGCTACAGGGGGCTCTAGCAGGGCGCATATCGTTGGTCATGTGATTAGCGGAACTCGCATACGCTTGTGTGCACTGGTGGGCTTCCGTTCGAGCATGTGTCATTGCTGGCAGCACCCGTCACATGCGAAAGAGCCAGCATGCGACGTTGATCATGGCGTAGTTCTACTAACCCAACGCAAATGATTTGCGCATTGTTTACTGAACTTAAATGTCTGCTAATCCTTTTCAAAACAAGCACTTCGGAGAACATGACTATTTCTGCGCTAAAGCACAAGCTGCTGTCGCGTAAGTGCAGGCGTCGTCGTTTGTAGCAGACTGCCAATCGCAGCAGAGAACACGTTCGCCCTTACGCCGAGCTGCGCCCGGCTGCCTGCTTCGTGACGCCGCGATTCGTACAACGTGGCAACGTTACTTGATTACCTCAGTTCTGTAACTCCAGTGGAGGGGGTTCCCCCCTCCGTAAGGTTTGTCCGCGTCCCGTCGTTTGAGGCGGCATCTAAATTTTCGTTTCAAAACTGTGCCTTATATAGAGTATGGTGGGCTATACACTGTGCTGGAAAACGTACGCATTCCGTAGAATACCCTGCAGCTATCATAGCAGGCGAGCCTTGGGTGCCTAGCTAAAGGGGGGGGGGTGGAGGGGGTTCTGCTTCTGCAGGTAGCGTCTGTGACCAGTTTCGTAACTGAGCTAATCTAATTACGTGTCCACGTGGTTAGAGTATGTAGGTGACGTCGAATGAGCAATGTTGCTCGATACATGCAATGTTTTGTTTTCAGAGTGTTGTTAGCTTCAATAAAAAGTTGAACTAAATAATAATTTTTTTTAATTACTTAGAATTGTTTAATATTGCTCTGGGAAACATGATCAAACATGAACTCAAATACTTTGAACTGGCCGGAGTGGCTCCTTTATAAACATGTGCGCACATTCATAATTTCTAGTTTGCTTTTGATATGTTGAAGGGACTAATGAGTTTAGGTAAATTGATATAATTGTAGTAGAGATGTAGCCCAACTGCGTTATTTTCTTTTATAGAAAGTGTTAGAGATGCGCATATTACTATCGGTTTATGCGTGTAGATAATACTCGCAGTTAGAATATTCATTTCTAACGTGAAAAAACATAAAAATCAAGAACTGAATGGTAACAACCATGTGTGATAAAAATCGAATGGTTATTCTTACACGTACCCATTTCCACTCTAGAAAGTTAGGATGGGCTATTTGGCAAATTTTTGTTAAATTGATAGAAACACCAGGTAGCTCTTTCACTTCCGTCGTGCAGTTTTGCTTTGCTTTAAGCTCGAAGCAGCTTGCGGGTAGAGTTCTGAAATAGAAAAGGTGTATATGATTGGAAGTAAACCATGTAACGCGGCAGAGAAACACCTAACTTAGCAAAAAAGCTTGGGAATCCTAAAGGCCTAAATTTGACCTAATACGCTTTTGCTATATGGCGTTAGTTAGTGGCTTATTAATTCCTTTGGTTTTTCTATGGCTCTTCTTTTGCTCGTGACGCAATTTTCGAAGTGCCAACATTGAGCCACAGACACCACATGCCTCATGCAGCATCCATTTCTCGGAAGCAAGGTTGTTCTTTGCCGCAGGCACGCCACGTATGAACCAAAGATCTAGCAGTGAAACCTGAATCTTGCACTTTTCTCTTTATTTAGGCCAAACGTTGCCACAAGGAAACCGAAAAAAACAGAACCAAAGCCTGGCACTGGTACTTGTTTGGAGATTTAGGCACGATGTTCCCAGATGGCAGCCCAACAACCTGTGGCTAAGCCAAACATTGGCACTTGTTTGGTCGAGATATGGCCAAGATAGCCAGGCTCTGGCCATAGGAGGTCAAGTTCGACTCTACGTTGGCGTAATCGAGCATTTTCAGGCCCTAAATCACAGACGAAAACCAAAATTTTGTTCAAAAGAACTGTGATATCAGTAATGCGCGATCAATATGCAAAGGTATACGCATAGCCTACCCAGTATCACAAATATTCAAGTTGAAAAGCATTTCATATATATTTTTTCATGTAAAACACAATAAAAAACATCTCGATGTTTTTTTTTAATAATATCCAAAAATCTGTCCCTAGACATACCATAGCGGTCAAAAGTAATGTGGCCATAAGTGTCTTCTAAGTGAATCCCAGGAACAAAACGCCGCGCGCGCTAATACTCTTTGTTATTACCTAAATACCGACCAAAGCCGATGTTACAAGCGGTTGGTTCCAAGCAAAGATAGGGAATATATTAGCTACACTGTCTTAGAATAAAAGGGATATTCACTCCGGCAGAACGCGTTATAGCAAATGCAGTTACACTTTTTTAGAAAATAATCTAAAAAAATGTTTACAAATCGAAATCAAAGGCATTTGATCATCTCCAAATGCTTGCTTAAATTTATTGTATTTTATAGTTTTGTGTGCTTCACTTAATATTGTCAGAAATGACAATTGATGAACCAACAAAAACTCAAGCAAACTAAACGTTTCTTGGTGCGAACTTGTGTTCAAAACAAAATAAAGAAAGGCTTGGGCCGCAGCCGTCGATGGCGGCGTAACAGTACGATCGAGCAGTGAGGCGAGGCTGACTACAGGTCGGCACGCAGAGCCACTCTTATACATGCTTAGGGTTCTGGAGCAATAGGTGTAGAAACTTCGGCATGTAGAACATTCGGACCTCGAATAAGAAGAAAGGTTCTTGAATCAACCAGAACGCAACATTTGCAGAATTAATAAAAAGATGCGTGCGCTCCTGAGCTCATCAAACCTTGACCTTTGCGTGGGAGTCAAGCACGATAACCATCTGGCCACGGGCTGGCTGCATACTTGGCTAGCTGCGCGCGCGGCATTACACTACTAAACAAATGCGTCGCCCCGATACCACACAAAACAAAACATAAAAAAACAAAAGTAATGGTGCACTAAAGAGTAACTTGGAGTCACGAAACGTCCACTGTGCTATCGTGCGTTGAACGTCTTGAGACGAAAGACGTAAACCTCTTCGAATCGCGGCAGGCGGCGTGAAAAATGGTTGGTTTCTTCAAGCGCCCCTTTGTAGCTCAAGTCCCCTAGGCGGCGGAAAATCTTATTAGGTTCAAAGTAGCGCATTAACAGCTTCTCACTCAGGCCGTGGGGACGAACCGCTGTCCACACCCACACGCAGTCTCCTCGCTAGAAGAGAACGTACTGACGACGGAGGTTGTAGCGGCCGGGGCCGACAAGTTACAGGTCTTGAATACTGAGCCGGACGATCTGGCGGAGTTTCGTGCATTGAGGAACCATCTTGGCGATGTCACTCCCGTCGGCAGCTGGCGCATTGGGCAGCATCTATTCCAGCATCGTCTTACCCTGCGACCGGGAATCAGCTGAATTAGTGTAACTCCAGTCGTCATTTGAACCGCTGTTTTGTAGGCGGACTCTAAGATACAGCAAAACGTTCGTCCCACGTCTTGTGTTCTGCGTCAACGTGCATTGATACAACGTCGATGATGGTCTTGTTTAGCCGTTTTGTCAGCCCGTTTGTCTGGAGATTATACGCCGTGGTTCGACGGTTGGCGGGTGTGGCTGAGACGAAGTATCTCTTGCGTCGGCTGTTCCATGAACGATGATCCTCGGTCTGTAATCAGGAACTTGGGGGGCGCCTAGACTGAGGACGATGCATTAAAAAATGCTTGGCGACTTCAATCGCAGTCCCGATGGTAGGGCTTTTGTCTCGGCGTATCGTGTTAGGTAACCGGATGCGACAGTTATTCACCGTTTGGCTTGCGTTCAAGGGGTAATAGGCCGAGTTCATCTATTCCGATATGCTGGAACAGGGTGGTCGACGGCGCAATCAGGTGCAAGTGTCTTCGTTCCGTCGTTGGCATTCGTGGCGGGAACTCGTGTAGTTATGCACACTCTTCGGACACCGGATCCAGTAATACTTCTCACGAATATTGGCAAATGTTGTGCTGTAGCCCAGGTGCCCAGCCGTGGGGTCGTCATGGCATACTTGGAAGTCTTCTTTGTGAAGGCTGATAGGATGTACCAACAGCCACGCCGTGTTGTTGTCGCCGAAGGTCTCCTTGTAAAGCACACGTTTTCGGATGGAAAAGGTTGGCCGGCACCCTCTAGGTACTCAATGAGTCCTCGCAGTTCAGGATCATCTCTTTGGAGTGCTATCATCTAATTTATATCTAGTGAGCCTAGGAAACACTCGTCGTCGTCTTCAGCGCTAGAGGGACTGGCCTCGGTCCTGCCTGCACTACATATCAGTGACAAAATCCGGGACAGCAAGAAACATTCCGCCGTCCGCTTCAAGAGGCAGACGGGCCGAGTACCTCATGACCAAGAACGCACTCAGCGGCCCTACCAAGATCCACCGCAATAGAAGACGCAACGGGTTTCGCATAACGGTGAGAATCCGAGCCAAGCACCTACTGCCGCCCGCCCTGATGGCCATCGCGCCGAGTGCCTCATAACCAAGACCACACTCAGCGTCCCTCCCGACATCCACCGCAAAGGGGACTAAAGGGGTTGTCTTAATCGTAAGAATCTGGGCCCGTAATTGACCTCCAGCTGTCCGCCCCAACGGCGGACGCACCGAAGATGCCTCATGACCAAGACCGCACTTAGCGGCACCCGAGATCGAGCAGCAATAGGGACACGAACCGGGGTTCTCATAACTGTGACAATCCGCGACAGCAAAGGACCTCCCGCTGCTCCGGTCCCAACGGCAGACACGCCGAGTACCTTATGACCGAGACCGTTCTCAGCGGCCCTTCCAAGCTCCACCGCAAGGGGGGACGCAACTGGGATCTCATAACCGTGAGAATCCGGGGCCGCAAGAAACCTTTCGCTGTCCGTCCTGACAGTGGACGCGCCGAGTACCTCATGACGAAGACCATACTCAGCGGCCTTCCCGAGATCCGCCTCAATGAGGGCCGCAACGGGACTCTCATTACCATGAGAATCTGCGGCCGCTAAGGACCTTCCTCCGTCCGCCCCAACAACGGACGCGCCAAGTGCCTCATGAGTGAGATCGTACTTAGGGGGCACTCACCGAAATCCACCGCAATAGGGAACGAGCGGGGGTTTTAGATAACCGTGACAATCCTGGTACCGGAAAGGACTTCCCGCGTCCGCCCCAACGGCAGGCGCACCTAGTACCTGATGACACGAGACCATGCTCAGCGACCATCGCGAGCTCAACTGCAATGGGGGACCGCAACGGGGTTCTCATAACCGCTAGAATCTGGGGCCGCAAATGACCACTGGCTGTCCTACCTGACGGCGGACGCACCGAGTACATCATGACGGAAACCATACTCAGTGGCCTTCCCGAGATCCATCCCAATAGGAGACGCAACGGGGCGCTCATGACCATGAGAATCCGGGCCCGTAAATGACCAACCGCTCTCCACCCCAACGGTAGACGCCCCGAGAACCTCGCGACCAAGTCCGTTCTCAGCGGTCCTCCCGAGATCCACCGCAATGGGGGACGCAAGGGGGTTATCATAATCAGGAGAATCCGGGGCTGCTGAGGTTGTGCGAATAGTTCTGTTTTTAAACGGATTCGAATACAAACCGAATAATTGTGGCACCGTATCGAATATGAATACGAATCGGATAATTTTGGAATAGTGAGAGCACCGCTACTGAAGAAGAATAGGATTATAAGGTTAGTTGTTGTTAAAACTTTTTTTCTTAAATCCTTGTAAAATCGCGACTAGACGATAATGACTAGAGTTCAACGATATAGAATTAAATATAGACAAAATTTACTAAAATGTTAGAATGCTAAACATAATACAACGGTCCACGTGGATAATCAACATAAAATCACAGTTCGGGCGGATCTAAAAGAAAATAAATCCTTTACACCGCCACCAGCTTTTTTTTCTCACTACCCATATGCGATTTAGGTGAGACTGATACCCACTGAGGCATCCTTTTTATTTTTTTGGCAGATCAAAAAATGAGAAGAAAAAATGTTCTGTCACCTAAAAGTACCACTAATCTCTCACGCGCAAAAAAAAACATGCAACATTTTTTGCGTGTTTTGCCAGAAATGAACATCCATCGGCTTGTCAGCAGTGTTCGGAGCACGATACTGGCGGACTCTAGGTTGCGTGAAATTGCAAGGTTTTAGACAGTTTTAGTGGATCGTATGCTAAAGCCTTGCGTACGCCAATAAACTTGCTGGGTCGGGAGGGCGTGCGCTGAACGCGGCAGAAGAGGCCAGCGTATTGCGTACGCACGCAACGCTGGGGATTTTGCGTGGCGGGCTGGCGGGCTCTGCGGGACGCTCTCGAGAGATCTCGGACCCAACGAGAGCGCCAGTTTCAAGATGGCGGTTTCTCTCGACTGGCGCAGCAAGGGCGACGTGATATTTTCAGAAGTTCTGTGTTACGTGAAATTGCGTTTGTTGCTCAGCTCGGCAATTCTTTCCGGGACCCACGGCGGTCAGAATCAGATCGCCACGGTACGCTGGAAAGGGTGCACAGTGAAAATGTTCGCCGCTCGGAATGTCACGTCAACGCTGCGATCTGCCCAACGCTAAGCTATTAACACGTTCATCGCCGACGGACAGCGACTCACAAAGAAATCGCCGAAGTTCTCGCTATGCGCTGGACATCGGTAGGTCATGAATTTCGTTCCGCGATAGCGTTGATAAAAACGCCGTTTCCACAGGACGACTGACGGAGGCTCCGTGATCAATTTGGCTACGCACTGGTATCGTAGCCTCTGTACCTGAAAAGCGCGCTTGGCGAGGCAGCTGCGGCTTGGTTTAATTTAGAGCCAGAATTATTAAACACCTTTTCATTTTCAATATTTCTTTCCAGAAGCATGGATTTGCTGTAACCTCGCGGAATTCTACATCTGTAAATTGGCTTGTAAGATCGCCACCGGTGTTATAGAAAACGTAACGCACAATAAATTCGATTGAGCAGGTCATTTTCGCGTACGCTATAGTATTGCGTATTGCATACGTAAAGGCCAGCAACATCGCTAAACTGTCTATTGTCGCGCTGCTATCATGCAATGATGTCTTATACGTTTCTTTGCCCATGGTTTACTGGTAAAATGGAAACATCTGATACGTGGCAAAAACCTGAAACTGAAGGCAGACCTAGACTTTTTCCATTAGACAGCGTTAGATGAATTTCTTCTTCGACAATGTGCTGCTGTTTAATATCTACCGACACTAAAAGCCGCTCACTGATTTGGGGATTGCTGTTCGTCACGGCTTTCCTTGGACGTGAGCTGTGCTGAGTTCGGTACATCCTGAAGCATTGCACTTAGTGTAGGAAATTCTACATTCATATTTTTCTTCCTTGTTGCGGCACGTTGTCCTTTCCATTGAGAATCAAGGACGATGGCAAGAGCTTCCGGTGCTGTGTGCGCGTGCACGAGGAACCTTGTTTTCACCGATTCGATGAAGATCTCACGGGTCGACGCCTTGTCTTGGGTTCCACTTGCGCCCTCAAAAAGCAAACATCATCATACGAGTGAACAAGTGGAACAGCAATGGCGCGTCATAGGAAGAACTTCGGCACAAGCACTGCAACCAATTGTAGCTTCTACAAGTGGCTGTAGCTCTGACACTCATCGCTATTACAAGACGCCATCCGTGCATTCAAGCTTTTCAACGGTAGTCTGCTTCTGCAAGGTCACCGACCTCAACGATGGCCTTGGTTCAGCAGGCGATGCCAGCATGGCGAGCTCACCATTCCACTCTTGCTACACCTTTACCAGCTCTGAGAGGAACATCTATGACCACTCTCGTGTGTATATCGTGCAGTCTTTTCCTGCACCGCTGCTCCACCTTCTAGTGCCCTACTATGGCTCGGGCGCTTTGGTGCACATATTTGCGGAACCCTTTGGTTTCTTTCTTGGCATCTTGAACGGAAAGCTGTAGGTGTCTCTGCAGTGCATGCAATGTGGGCACTCCACGGCGTTTGCGCAATCGCAGAAACCGAAGTTCCGAGCGTTATCAGGGAACCACAAAGCAAGAAAGAGTCAGAGGTATGCCCCTGAATCCTCTAATGACTTCCTCGATGACAAAATGCAGATACTTCTCAGTATGAGCGTTCACGCATGCAGGGTCACAGAAGCACAAAACTCACCCAGGCATGGAAGTCCTTTCACTCAGCACATTGCACGTCACTGACTCATAAATGTCGTCAGCTCGTAACGACGAGCCTTCAGTGCAGATGGCGATACACCCCACGTCCTTTCTTAGGAAGCTGTGCAGCAAAGTGTGTAGAACATACCTAGTAGCATCATACATTTTAGCAAGACAGTACTCGAGAACAACGTTCAAGAAGAAAGGAGTTGTACCCAGGCACTGCACATTTCGTCAGCTCCAGAAAAGCCGGTTTCTCGATGACCGTGCAGCTGCTGCAAGCCAGTTGCGTTGAAGTTCCTCCCAAGGAACTGCCCTAGTTCCTCCCTTACGGAACTAGGGGGACAGGCAATGTGTATGACAACAGCTAACGGAAATTGTCTAGTCCACGCAGCATTGGTGACAGCCTAATACAGCGAACTCCGGAATGCATGCAAATACGGCCTTTTCCTGAACAATACGTGAAGAAAGGTGCTTCGTCTAGCCGAGTGGATCTGGACTGCAAACGGAATCTTGCAAAACTTGTAAACGCAAAGACAAAACGAACGACAGAAAACACACTCCTTCCGGAGCCGACCCACACGGACAGTTCGCTCGTTGGACGTCAAATGTTGCTTTCTTACGCAGCCAGGGTGGTTCAGGTTGCCATCCGTGTAGCCAACTCCGGAGGAGGACTCTAAACGACCAGAGAATTTCTTACTTTTTTACTCATCGTCTCGCACCGAATTTCTGACGAAACGTACCACAGCTCTTAGTCGGCTGGCGTGCCCCCCCCCCCCGCTTTGCTGGGTGCTACAGTCGAGTCGCTCTAGTGGTGGTTTGGTCGGCGGAAACTATAATTTGGAAATTAGCGGGAATCACTTATGTCACCGTGTGCTTTTCTATTTAGTGAACACCTAAATACGCTGCATCGGATTGCTAATAAGCTCGCACTATTCTGCCAGTTGCATTCAATTTTGTAACAATATGTACAAATGGCGTCCGGTCTTCTCCACCCAAATAAAATTTATAATGTATATACACTTTGTTTTTTACTAAGCTGACTGTGTATTGGAAGCTACATTCTACATGGACCGGTCTTCCGTCTGACTTTCGTCACATGGGCACAGTTCCGGCCATGCCCCCGTGCAAAGAAAACGAAATCAAGTGCTAAAAAACAGGGAGTTCATTTTGTGCACCGAGCACGCAGCTTCCACCTTTCTGTCACGTTATGGGTAAACGTTTTGTACCAGTCTCAAAGCAAACCTTATCATTCTTAGTATTATAAAATTTGTAACCCAATACTTACGATATGAATGCAGTCATATGTTCCCTGGAACAATTCGAGAACTTCTGATTGCCTGGCTCTGAAGGATGCATGATGAAGTGATCAGTATTGCTAATTTTGCGGCAGTTATTTCTTGGCGGAAGATTATTATTCCACGTATACGTTTTTCCATCGTGAGGCGCCCCAAGACTGTAACATTATGACGTAAAATTTATATCTTTAGATTTCGCTGCAGTGCATTTTACCCCTTTATACCCAGGTCTACCTGCTTCATTCTCTGTGTGAATCGCTTTTTCTCTCCTTTAATTTGATGGTTCACGGCTAGCGACACGTAGCCGATTTAGTGCACGCTTGATTACTTTCACAATATGACCCCATAGTTTTCAATTGAAATTCACTCAAGTATAAAAAACAAGCTCCAATATTTCTTTTTTTACAAATCACAAAATAAAATTACGGTAAATTTAATGTCATCAGTTTTATATATCGAAATACAAATTGCATATTTTCGTAACTAATTACAGTTGTTCTTGTGTAGAATCAATGATCTACAAATCACCCGTACACACAATTTACGACCCCCAAACTTTAAAATGTTGTATAGTATTTGTTTTATAACATATTTCATGGGCTGGCAGGAGGTAAATGAAACACATGACAACTTTCCGTACGCCACACAGATTTAGCATGGCAAACCATATACAGAACAGTAGAGTGGAAAAGAAAGATGCAAGGAATGTTTAAGCAGTATTCATATTTATGTTCAAAATATAATATACTTTTCTAAGGATAATTTTGGTTTTTGGCAAAATGAAAAAAAAACAACAACAAATCTGCAGGTGTTGCTTTAGGAGATGGATTATTTGGAGCCTTAGGCTTTCTTAGACATAATGTTGTTCATATTTTGTTGTAGAAAATCGAATACGTCTCAAGTTTAGGCAGTATCACCCCTTATTATATTTCTTTAACAAAAAATTTGTAAAGAGGAAAAATTACTTAGGTCTGGTTGACATGTGTTAGCTGGTGCATAGTTAATAAACGATGCTTCTCAAAATAAGCCTCTGCATAATCTTTATATTTCAAAAGCTATATAAATCAAATAGCTCCTGTCTCTAGCATTATTAACATTTTTTTTAATATCGATCGTCAAGTCAGTATTTCTAACTAAAGAACCGTAATAGAAATTAAAGTCGATTCATGGCTAGTATACTAAACGGTTTAGTTATATTGGGAAAACGTCGTTTTTTATGAAATAAGCTGATCGCGATGAAAAGGACTAAACCGAGTTTAAATGCGTAAGTTGCCTCGTGCAGAGGATGAATGAAAGACACACACACACACACACACACACACACACACACACACACACACACACACACACACACACACACACACACACACACACACACACACACACACACACACACACACACACACACACACACGCACGCACGCACGCACGCACGCACGCACGCACGCACGCACGCACGCACGCACGCGCACGCACGCACGCACGCACGCACGCACGCACGCACGCACGCACGCACGCACGCACGCACGCACGCACGCACGCACGCACGCACGCACGCACGCACGCACGCACGCACGCACGCACGCACGCACGAACGCGCGCGCGCGCGCGGAGATTTAACGATTTAACTTTTATCCGGTTTGCACGAGCGGAATCTAATGCCGATGTTACATATAATGAGCTCGCTTTTAGATCTGAACATTGTGCATTCCTTTTTTGTATTTTCAATTCATGCTGATTTATGCTAAGTCATGTAGATAAATGGACTACATAACCTTCTGTTACTGTTTTATATGTCAGAGAAATGTTGCTCTGGTTATATGCGTCCAGCACTCCGAAAACAATTTTATTTTTATTTTGACATTTTGGGAGAGGAACCAAATGTCTTCAGTGTTAAATTGATTACCACAGACAACCACTTAAATATATAAGTTACCTAATTTTTTAACCATTATGCTGTGAATAAGAGACTAAGAATACATACTTTTCAAATGCTTAAAAACAAAGTGTGGCAATTGCTATGTTCAGAATTAAAGACAACGCAACAGATTATATTGAAAAGACTACGATATGGAGTATTACAGAATGCATAAAAGTCGGCGAGAATGAACAATTAACTGCTTTATTTGATGTAAGTAAGGTTTATCTGCCATATAAAGTACCAATGGGGAAATGTGTATTGGGATACAATCCGAGGTCTGTACCTCGGATACAACCCGGAGGCACACATTTCAGACCATATTCGGATATCTCGCATCGGAGATACAAGCCTCCGGGTATTATCGGAGCTTTGTATCTCCGATCAGTATCCGCATCAATAGAAAATACAGAGTTTGAACATTCGGTGCAAGCAAAAGAGTTGGAGTTTTAGTTCTTCTCAGCAGACGACAAGCTCCATAGATGAACTTACGCATGTCCCAGTTCGTGCGGCAAGAGGCTCACCATTCCAAATGACATGGGCACGTCCTCTACCATTACAATGCTGTAATTGACATTGCAAACGCCACACGAGACGAGCCTGCCCTGAAATAAATAAACAATATAGAGATTTTGTCAGAATAGAACTTTTGAAAGTACTAGCATTCTACATTTATAACTTTGTTGGGTACAGTCACGGTCCAATCGAAAGACAAGACGCGGTTGCCGATAGCTCTTTACTGATAATAGAAAGTTTTAGGGAAACGTCGTAAGCTTCTTAAATCGGCGTGGTACAATCGCTTATCAACATGCGCGAAACCGCGTCCACGCTTCGATGACGAAAATGCAATTTTGCTCGTCAAAACAGGTCGTAGAGTCTGTGTGTCCAAAATTAAGCCGGTTTTAATACTGGAGGAGCAACCAGCAAATGGTTTGCCGAAAAACAACGTAAGAAACAAAAAAATAACTAAATTCAAAATGGTCCTAAACTTATATTTGTAAAAGTATCATAAACCTCTGAAAAGTCTGATATGCTAGTTTGGATTGGTTGTCGAGGACATAAAGAGAACAAAAAGGGGGAAAATGGTCTAATGCAGCACAGGTGGTGAGCATAAATCACAAATCAACCTTATGTTAGGGAACTTATTGCTTGTATTATTTGGGGATAGGGGACGTCAGGGGGATCTAGAGTTGGGTGTAAAAGCTTCACGCATTATAAATTTTCACCTGAGTTTGAGACACTATCTGTACTAATTTTTCTGTATCAGGGTTTAAAGCTCATATTACAAAATATGGTTGGTTGTCGAGAGGATTGGAATGCGAAGTTCTAGATGGGAATGCACGTTCAGATGCTTTTTCTTTAGTTCTTCGTGTCTCCTTGGTGATTGCATTAGCGCTTCGGCGAGATCACTTGTCCGGTCACTTTTTAGTTTCATAACCTCTGCTGCCGTTTTCTTTTCGATAAAACAAAATCAAGTACTAGAACTCGTCTTACAGTGTTATGAAGCACAGCATCTCTAATCTGTAAGCACTGCCTCGTGTCCCTACTATACCGTGAGTGAAAGTACATTACGATCGGTGTCGGGCGCTTGAGCCGATCGTTTGTGTACAACCGATAGACTACTACTGTTTGTGTGTGCTACATTTATGCTTTTCGACGGAGTCAGTGACGAATGACTGGCTAGAGTTTTTGTAAGATAATGTTACGGCCTGCAAAGGGTAAGACTGTGTACTTTTCTATAGAAATAAATATAATTCCCAAAAAGGAATAAGGAAGCAACGATAAGAAACTATTAAATACGACGGCAACTTCTTTTACCAAGCTGCCACTGCAGGCATCGAGGGGACACTAAAATAAATAAATCAAAACAAAAGGTGAATGACTGTTTGAATTGCCTTATGGTTTAAAACAAAATTTTATACAAATAAAGAAGAGACAAAGTGATATTTCCAATGGCTTGAACCCAGAACTCCATGTACCGCAGACAGAATTTCGGCCCCCTTAGATCCCACCCGAAATTAAGACCTCGGACATTTCAGATGTTTATAAACCTCTTGACAAACGTACGCACAGGTGCTTTGTCATTTCGTTTGCTTCTCTTTCTTAAGATCTTCCTCGGCAAAAACCTTTAGGCATCAGTCCCCTGGTACGCACCCAAATATGTCTTTGGTCTTATTTCCAGCCTCTTTGTCTTGTTTTGGCGCAGCGATATAGCATTCTTTGAATTAACCGTGGACTCGTTTTTACACACGTCGTTTGCGATCGTATTTGTCATGATCGGCTATGCCAAAACTGTTCCTTAAAACCCTTTACTGCCTTGAAGCAGGGACCGGGCTGTGTGTGTGCTTCGCGAACCAAGCGTGGTGGGGCGTGAGATAAGGCATGTTGACGAACACGGCTACTGATCCATGACGGTGCTAGGGGAAGTGGCCCACAGTTGCATGTTCACCTTCAGGCTTGTAGTCACCATGTACTCGTGGAAGCTAGGTGAATATATAGCATTCCTAAAGAGCGCACAAAAAAGTCCCCGGATTTTTGCATTTTATCGAATCCGATAGTAACGATTGTTTTCAATATGTTGTAAACGAATTTGTAAATACTAACTGCTGTCAGAATACGAACATGCTTATCAAGATAACAAAACTCTCTTAACTTATATACGATTGTCGCCCCTTCAAATTATTGTTTTTTAACATCGCATGTGTGATCGCACCGCGATCGCATAAGTTCCTAGATAAGAGCTTCCTACAAGTAGCGACATTCTTTGAAGCGCCGACTTCGTGACGGTGCAGGGTTTAGAAAGCGAATGGCGGCGAGCAGCAGAAGACTGAACTGAACGTCGCCATTCTGTTCTAGAAGAATCTGCCTTGTCATTTGTAATGATTGTTGTTACTTGTAAAAAAAATTATAAGGGACTTAACGATCGCCACGCTCTAAGCGCTCCCTGAAAGTCGCTCTTTTTAATCGTGCGATACCAGTGTGCAACTTGGTTTTCGGTCAAACATCCAAATTCCGTATCTGATCCAACAAATACTTCAAGCGCAGTGTCATTTGGAAAGAAATTTAAACCTAGCACTCAAGTGTCGACTGAAGAGAATGGCGGTGATTCTTCGCTGTTCACTGGCCAAACAACTTTCATCTTGATTTTTATTGTGGGGACACGGGTGCGTGTGTCATCGTGCCGTAGGCAATTTGTATCGCGCAAGAAGATGCACATTGATATTACCTACGATGTTTTTCTGAGCTTCACCAGTCTAAAAGAAGAAATTCTGTCAACGACACACTCGACTTCCATTTGATGACGACAGCGCAGACAAGTGATTTACTTTTGGTTTGTTTGTAAAGGGAAGATGCGGGGGGCGGGGGGGGGGTGGCCGCTACCGTGTGGCCATTCAGAATTCTAATAGTCCTCCATTAAAGTTCTACCTGTTTTAACCTTCGGTGTCTCTCCAAATCTTAATTCCTCCCATATCTTCATTACCCTATGCCTCCTCAAGCATCGCGAGGACCTCTGTAGCCGATTTATCATTGTTTAGGCACAGTTTCACTTTCGCTTTTTTTTCCAATCTAAGCAGGATGTAACTAATACACCGCGACTAAATGGTATATTGTAAGCTTTTTGATCTGTGCCACTCACGCTATTGGAAGATAAAGATTTTGGAAATTATTTGCTGACGTCCCCGGGCGTGTAGCTCTTGCTCTTGACGATCAGAGGGTATAGTACAGTTTGATTCTGAGAATCATTCAGGTATTGAGGCACAACCTCGAGGATTCATATAAATTATATGTATTTTCGTTTGACAACGCCAGTTCGCGGTATACTTTTACTTTTACATACTATTACCCCGGACTTCACCACCTGACACAAGTGTTGTGAATCAAGTTGTTGGTGGCGCAATGTGTAGATCTTAAGCTAGACGAAGTTGTCTCGATGTGATTTATAGTCGAGCGGTACAATGAAAAGCATTTTTTGCTTCGAAAAGTGGCTATTTGTCTTTTAAAGCTGCATCGTTAGTGCCCCTCTCGTGCAAAATCTAGCTAGATTGTTACGGAAAATTTTATTCGCGGAAAGAGAGTGATATCGGCGCCAGGCATTTATTCTTCCAACCGCCGTAGCCTCTTGTCTAGACCTCCTTCGTTCGTTGGTGTTTAAAAGATTTGGAGGACAACGACCTTGCCTTGGCCCTTCCACGTCATCTGCGGCAAGGTGCGCTATTGGTCTATCCTTCTTTCTTTCTCTAAGCTCCCTCCCCCCCCCCCCTCCGGCCCGTCGCCACTTCTCCGGCAAATTTACTTGGCGCTTGCTCAAGTTTCAGCCCACCCCTAACCTCTTAAGGCCCATACGCACATTCGCGTTTGAACGCGTTTGAGTGCGTTGCGGCGTCCTTGCGGCCAGGAGCGGTCGCTTGCGGGGCGACACGCGCCTTCCCGCAACGCTTCGCAGCGCGACGCAAGCGAGTAGAGACTCGCTCAACTTTCCGAAGCGTTGCGGTGCGTTCGACCAATCAGAAGCCGAGAGAGAGAGGAGGGTGACGTGTTCGCTCGCGCCACTCGGCCGACTCGGCGAGACGTATCCGGTTCTGCGCTCGCAGAACTTGCTTTTCCGTTTTGGGGAGCGGTGGGAGTGTACTTCCAAGGCTGCGATGGTTCAAGCTTGACAAAACGTCGGGGAAGCCAGCGAGATTGTCCCAAGATCGAACACTTCGACGCTGTGGCTGTGCGCCGCCATGTTGCCTTGGATTTCGTTTACTATTGGTGAGCCGCTAGCAACGATAGCGCGTTCTTATTGGCTCTTGACTGCGGTTGACTGCGTGTCAACGCAACTGTGCGTACAAGTTTGGCGCAAGCGCTCTTCGCAACGCAACGCGTCCGCTTGCCGCTACGGAACGCACCGCGCTCAAACGCGAATGTGCGTATGGGCCTTCAGATTTGACCAGACCATGCAAGATACACTTTCCGTACGGGAAGCGGGTGTAACAAGTGCGCCGCGCTATGCAGAATAGACGAAAGGCAGCAGCAGCTCGAGAACAACAAAGGACGCAGGACCAACGCACGAGAGGCTGCGTATTTCGGGCAGCACTGGCCATTGGGCCAATATTGGGAATGTTTTAGAAAAAGTGTGCCATTAAGGGTCCATTGTGTCCTCCCTGTAACCTATACTGGAAATGTCTTGGGGAAATTGGGCCAGGCTTGGGCCCCTTATCATCTCCATAGCAATATTGAGAATCAGTTGGAGTCCCTTCGGATAAATCGGAAACCACTTTCAATATGGTGCCATTGAGCTTCAATGTCATCCAATATTGGACGGTCATTGGTACCCCAACGGATAGATTGGATACAACTTCCAACATAGTTTGAATGAGATTCGAGTGTTGTTTTATATTGGGCAGTCATTGACACCCCCTTGAATAAATTGGAAACCACTTCCAATGAACTTTCAATGAACTTCTAATGTTGTCAGATATGGGGTATAGTAAACCTCCTATTGTATAAAAAACAAAAAACACATTATTGTTGTAAAAAGAATTCAAGCCGATTAGTCTCCCACTCACAGCCTAACGGAAAGGCATATACATGTGAACGATGTCTGTATCAAACCGTAAAGAAAGGTATATTGAATGACCATAAAGAAAATTTATAAAAATAACGAAATTGGAGTAGTCACATTACGAAAACGTGCTTAAATTGAATTCAATAGGTATTTTCGTAAACACAGACTTCCGTACACTATCTATGCTGATTTTGAATCGGTTCGTCAGCCAAAAAGGAGAATGCCGGAAAAAAAAAAAAAAACCAAAATCACATACAGTCCAATTTTGGAATTTGTTTTTGTGCTTACGATAATATAAAAGTGCCGCTGTATATTTTTCGTAACACAATACTGCAAATATGTTTATGCCTGAACATATTACAGTTATTGTTAAGGAAATTCAGAAATCACTGACGGTAAAAAAATGATTACACTAAATAAGAAAGAAGAAATACACGATAATGCCCATGAATGCTACATATTTCTAAAACCATTAGAGGAAAACAAGGTATACGATCACGATCATTGGACTGGAAAATATAAAGTCCCAGCCTGTTACATTTGTAACCAAAAATAAGGTGTCCCAAAGTTTATTCCAGGTTCCTTTCATAACTTATCTGGATTTTTTATTTATAAAAAAACCTAGGTACGACAGACCAGATTGGAAGCATCTTCCAAACCACAAGAAAAATATATCATTAACAGAAATAGTAACAACGGTTAAGAAAATATTTCATTTAAGATTTGTGGCTACTTTTAAATTTGTGAGCAAAATTTTGAATAAACGCTTTTCAAACTTTAATAAGAAACAGTTAAGAGAGGCATTTAAATATTTCAATAACTACATCCGGTTACAAAAACATGACTCTACTTTTTATTACATAGATTTACTTAAAAGCTATGATATATTTACAAGTAATTTGACAGGAGATGAAATAAAAGACGTAAAATACGAAAGAAGATTAACCTTCTATACAAAATGCTGTAAAACACAAGGAATGTACTATGATATTTATATCAAACAATATGTTTTATTGTTCGCAATGGTATTCAAGAACTTCCGAGATGTATTTCTCGAAACATGAATTATACCTATGTTTGTTATATACGACTCCTTGGTTAGCGTGTGAGCCGATGTTAAAATTGGTTTAAATTAAATTTAAAAGAATATTACAGATATGGATACGTTCCTTAAGATAGAAGAATTAAAAAGAGGTGGAATGACCGATCTCACACACAAATATGCGGAAGCAAACAATAAATATCTAACAGATTACGATCCTACCAAACAATCAAACTATCTAGTTAGATGAAAATAACCTTTTTATTTCGGCCTTAGCCCAACCGTAACCATATGCTGATTTCGAGCTTGTAGGTCCTCATGGGTCCTTATTAAAATAATATGGTTACATCCTCAAAGTAGATCTTAAATATTCCAAAAAATTACACGATAAACACAATTATTTTTCATTGGCCGCAATTAAATTAACTGAAAAACTTTTCTCAATCGTAGAAGATAAAAATAAATACGTCGTTCATTATGTGGACTTAAAGAAATACAATTAACTTGGAATAAAAGTAACTTAGTTACAGAGCATTTTATATTTAAACAGAAAACGTTTATCGAGGATTACATAGTCAAAAACACAAAACTGCGAAGTCAAAGCAACAATGCCTTTGAAAAATGCTTTTTTAAAGTCAATGAGCAATGCTGTATATGTAAAGACGATCAATAACGCAAGAAACAGACAGCTTAAAGAATTAGTTTCAGAGCTCAAAAAACTTCAGAAAACTTGTAAAAAAAATAAACTTCAACTTCAGAAAAAAAAATTCTGTGCGGATTTGCTTTCTATTTTTTTTTCAGAAAATAAGAAGTGTTTTTGACAAGCCAATATATATTGGAGTCTCAGTTCTAGATTTTTCAAAGGCCCTTAATGTACGACTTCGTGAATTGTCCGGTGAGCTCAATGATAACTATGCAGTGATATTACAAACAAAAGAAACTTCTCTACGGAAGTGTAGAACCCCCCTAACTTGTACCTGATTTCCGTTTCCTTTAAAAAAGTTGCCTCTTTGGAAGCATGGGCGATGTGATCTCGCAACATTCTCTTTAATTGAGACAGCCCCTATAATCACTGTGTTAGTCATAGTGACAATTTTATGACCTTGTAAAATATTTTAGCTGGAGTTTCAGTTTTGGAAAACAAATATTACACACCCTTAGCTGAATTTGGCAATTCAGGGGGACGCTAAATTATGGTCGTTCCAAACGCCCAGTATGACTACGTGGATCGGGAGACAAGCGTTTTCCGAGTTCCTCGTATATAACTGCGATATGCTCCATACTCCGGCGTATAGGTCGACTGTTTTATATTTTAAGCTTTACAGTTTTATATTGTTTTCATAAGCGGGCATATACCAGAAAGAGGACAAAAACAAGAAACGAAATGTCAAACACAATGACGTTTTGTTTTCCTTTTTTACATTTCTTCTTCGTCTTGGTGTTTTCTAAGTATAGCCGTTCCCCAGCTAACCCGCGTTATTACTATTAGTTCGCTGAGCGTCGGCGGTAACGCCCTACAAATAACGACGTTACCGGTAAGGCATTACCTTTTTCGGTAACGTGGTAACGTACTCGTTACATTTTTAAAGCAGTGACGGGTAACGTAGTTACGTTACTTATTACATTTTCTGCCCGAAACCTAAAAAAAAATTACACCTAATTGTTTCTTTTCTTCATATTTTTATACTTTGTTCCACCATAGACCCAGACGCAGACGACGCTACGAGCTGATGAAATCGATCAGACGGGCTCAAAGAGCACCGTCATAGTGTTCGTCGGGTTTCTCTACCTGTTCTGTCATTACTGAATCAATCATAAACAAACAAATGTCCAGTGACTTGCGCTTTTTACGCTGCTTGATTGACCTTATTATTTCGTAGTGTCCGCGGCATTTTGACATTAGTTGAAACAAGTATAGGCCCCAGACTATTACATATTGCACGCATTCTGCATACCATTAAAACTTTGCTTATATTTTTCACTCCGCGAAAATTCCCACCTTAGAAAAACCCGAACGCCCACGCACTTTATCTCTGTGTATAAAACGCTGTCGCAAAAACAAAGCAATACTGTGACCCTCAATTTATATATAAAAAGTAACCAAAATTAATTTGCGTTACTTTTTGTTGATATCAGTAACGGTAACGCGTTTCTTTTATTTGGGGGTAACGAGGTCGGTAAACCGTTATTTTATTTGGCATGTACGTTTTTTTCGGTAACCCGACAACAGGGATTTCGCTGCAGTACTGTTGGCCGCCACATATCAGTGGGGAGCGCTTCCTTTTCTGCACCCTTCTCGCGAAGTGGTGTCCAATATAGTTTTAAGGGGCAAAGCTCCTTAGGGTCTAGCCTTGTCCGTCCGTCCGTCCGGCGTCCGTGCTCACATAAAAGAAAAAAAATGTTTGCGCACTCAACAGGATTCGAACCTGTGCGGGGAGACCCCAATGGATTTCTAGCCCATCGCCTCAACCACTCGGCCACAACTGCGGGACGAGTAGGGGCTCTGAGATGTAGTAGTAGCTCAAGAGCTGGGGATGTCATCGATGAAACGTTGCATGCAGCCGCTCAACGTCTATACAGGAGAGGGCGCTGCGGTCTAATGCGTATCTAATTGCGTTAAACTTTGCATGCATTGGCTCAACGTTTATAGACAAGAGGGCACTGCGGTAAAATACTCAAATGCGTATATTACCACGTTCCATACCACACATTTTCTTTCTAACATGGACCGATGACTTAAGCGGTGGAGATGCGTTCCCACGGCTTCTAGCGGATCCAAGCTGATCCGCTAGAAGAACCACTGGCTCTGCATTTCACCAACCATAAAGCAGTAATAATGAAATCGAAACGCAACCCGGAACTCAGCACTACCTATGAGCAATAAAAAAAAATCAGCACCATCCGCACTACCTATAAACAAAATCAGTATCCTCAGCACCACCAGAGCGTCGCCCCAATCAACATCATTCACCACGTGGAGATGCGGTTATTTTTTTTGTATTTCGCTACCCTATTGAAAACCCACTATAACGTTTAAATATCCGTATTATGGAACTTAAAGTCAATCTTAATTTTATCTGGATTTCAGGTTTTCATATAATATTTCTTTGTCTGCAATCAAGATTTTATGTTTCAAGAAACAATTTCAGTTAGATTTCCAGTTCCATAACCCCGGTGGTGCAAAGCTGTACTGGGTCAGGGTTGGGCAGAAATACTCGACATGTATCTGGAAATACAAATACTGGGATGCATGACGAAGATTGTTAAAATACTGATACTCAAATACATCTGTACGAAAGTATCACTGTGCCTATCAGAAAAACATTTGAAAAATAAAGAAAACGTATTTGGAAATACAAATACAGGAATACATTTTGCCGGGGTACTAATGCTCACATACATTAACTTTTTTTATGTGAACTTCTGTATACCGGCAAAACGTTACTATTTTTAAAACATAAATGAAACAACTGTCCTACATATTTTATCTTGCCATAGAACACGGCTTCATATCAAAACAAACGGATACCGCTTTCACACTGTAAAAAGTTTTCAATCATGCAAATATTTTATAACACAATAGCTTTAATTAGCTCGTGTCGCAGAAAAAGCCGGCAATGGTGGCGTGACAAAAAAATCTTGATTGGTCGATAGTGTCATGACGTCAGAGCCAGGTGCCCTCTCGCTCGAATTTCAAACATTCCACAACGCTCACGTGAAAATGAAGACGCAGATGGAATGAAGGGGATTAAACATGACATGTAATCCGAATTAAAGGTCGCCGCATGTATCAAACTATTTTACTTTAAAAAGTAATTCATTTGCTTTAAAGAAAAATTCGAAAAAATTACACCATCTTTTCGAGGGGAACCATGGGGTGATGCGGAGCATCGCGGATCGTTATTAACGGTGTTATTAACGGTGTTAGTAACGTTGTTAGTAACGTTGTTAACTTGCGTGTTATTACGTTGTTAACTTGCGAATGGACACCACTTCTCGTTGCCGTGGTTCAGGGTCTGCCGCTCGCTTCAAGCGTTTGCGCTCAGCGTCGCGTGCCCTTCGCTGCGCAGCTTTGTCTTCAGTGGACGTAGCGTTGCTGTTAGTTTGTGGGGTGGTGCTGACGCTTGCTTGCGCCAACCGACTAACTGACGGGACTGTTGCTTCCATCACACTTCATCGGAAGAACGGAGTGAAGTAGAGTCAACAGCGCTGAACTCGTGGTACAGCTTCTCGCTTGCCTTTATTTTTAATTGCTAATCTTTTCCTTCCTTTTGCATTTCATTTTTCTTTTCTCCTTCTTCCGTCGCGTCGGTTCTCCCCGCACCAGCCCCCGATAGATCTCTTCTTTTAGATTTAGCATAAATTTTCTTCTGCTTATATTTACATCATTTCAAAATTATCCTCCTTAGAATTGGCAAGAATTGCTTCTCTTTGCTTAATTAATGTATTCCCTTCTTGACTGATTTCTTTTGGCCAGCCGGATTTAGGCTGCGGCGGACGCGAGCGGCCGAGAAACGCTAGCAGACGACAGCCGCAGAGTTTCTGGGAAAGCCCACCCTACTGGAAAGCCCTGGCGTGGCGCTGCGACCCGCGCGCCCAAAACTATCCTCCTTTCACTCCTCCGGGGGAACGCGTGCAGCGCGCTACCGCTGCTTATATTCACACTTGAAGGAGAGGAGACTAGAGGAGGGAGTTGCGCATGCGCGCGCGGTGTGAGTAGAAGCGAACGCACACGAAGTGCACGCAGCTGGTAGAGAGAGAGAGCGGAGAGAGTAACGCGCAGCTGTTGGAGAGAGGGAAAGAGGAGAGTTGCGCATGCGTAGTGCGAGTGCGGACTACGACGCCGCGGGACATAGACCCGAGCAAGAGATGCTCCGCATCTAAAATTAGGCGGTATTCGAATCCATGAACCATCGGCTGCCAGCCAGACACGCTACTTACTAGGCCACGCCAGGCAGGCTTGCGCGGCGATTGAGAAGGTTATGCAAACGGGGCTCTTTAACGCTATCTAGTTCCACTTTTTTAATGTATATAAACACCACGCTGAAAGGTGGTAATGAGTATGCTACGTTGACAGGGTTTGTACTTCTAAATAAAAAAGCGAGGCTGGTAAAAAAAAAAAATCTCATACAAACCGCGAGGCAAAGTGGGAAGTTGAACCTGGGAGTTATCAGCCTAAAATTATTTTTGTATGTAATTGTACGTTTTCGTTTAATATTAAGCTGTGGGAACTAAGCGAATCTTCAGTAGGTTGTATATTTTCTCTCCGTAATGAAAGTGCAGTTCTCCTTTAGATGTATTGCAAACATTCGAAGCCTTATTACAAGAACCTCAATATAATTTTTTTATCTACGCGAGTATCCTCCAAAAGGTCAACATCCTCTACTCCAATGTCAATACCTTTTTTGTTGTCACTTCAATACGTCGCCTTGGAATGAAAGGAGTTTTTTTCTCGATTATTTGAATGAGATATCGTTTGGCTCCCCTAGTAAATGGGGCAGGGAGAGCAATGCACAGTCGTAAAGCTCGTACCCACAGTGCCTTCAACGTTCCGAGTCTAAAAAAACAGTTGCCAAATTGAAGCGTTCTGGAAGACATATGCTATCTTTGGAAAATAGGGAAGAAAGTCACCAATGTCGGGGTCATATAGTTCGAAACTAAACTTAGTCTGCCTGGTAACAAAGCCTCAATGTCCCATTCTCTATAACTTATACTCCCCTAAGGCACGAAAGAAGGAAACAGTATGTCGAGCTTTCGCATGGGGGTCTCTTTTTCTCGAAATTTTTGTAACGAGACACATTGGTCAGGGATTGTATCGCGGTAAAAGGAATACACCAATAGTGTATTCCGATACTGGAATGCGAGATGTTTATTCAAAAAAAGGTATCGCGACACAGAAATAAATATATACTAAAAGTATTTCTGAAATACTATCGCGATACTGCCCAACCCTGTACTAGATCCTTCGGATGGGCAAGGCAGTTATTAAAATTAATAGAATATCTTATATCTCAATCAGGCGGATAATATAAATTCTAGAATGTTGTCGGTGATTTGAAAATGATGAATATTTTAATGACGAATCTTGGTACAACGCGTAAGAATTTAAAATATTCATAAAGCATAAAATTTGTTTTAACGGAACCCGACCCTTATTTCTCAGATCTGTTTGTACGCCTATCCGTACATTCCCTCGCTGAATGGAGGAAGGAAATTAACGTCGTGATGTAACGTGACGTACGCACAAATTCAATTTCCTCGTTACTAAATTTTGAGGGAAAATTAATGTCATCTGTTTCACTTCACTCTTCCTGCAATATTAAATATTAGGTTCCCCCTTACCCTCTGAAACGATTGTTTCAAGTTTTCTAGACAAATTAAAACAATCAGTCTTTAACTACTGCACTCGATGCATTAGAGGACTTTGGAGATGAAGGTAGCTGCAAATTGTTTATATACCAATTTTATTTGGAATAGCATTGTTAAAATATACTTAGAACTCAAAGAGCATCCAAATGAATTTTATGAAGCCCAACTATTGAAAACTATTTGACCGTTGCTGTACAACGTGATGGATGTCAGGGTGTCATGTTCAAGTTAATTGTCCTCCACCTATCACCACATAAGATGAGTGGTGTATGACACCTGGGTTATTCATTTTGACACGAACAAGTTTCTACGATGTTATTTACGTTGTATCTTAATTGGTATTTTCATCTCATTTCAGTACGGTACGGTTTAAGGGTGGAATTTTGAAGATGCGTTAAAAGATACATGACTTCGGAACATCCTTCAAATGAAAGACAGTGAATAATCAGACATGGCGGGTTTTTGGTTTTGAATTATTGACTGTTGAAATGGCCGAAGCGAAAACTGACGTTTCTCCGATCGGTCGGGGATTGCTTGTTTGAGCTCGGGATTTCTTATCATTTCTCAATATAAAACACTCAGACTTTTTGGTGACCCTCTCTATGTGGATTTAATTATTTCGCAGTAACGCTTAACAGGTTGTTACGTAGGACCTACGGGGGAGTCAGAGGGATCAATGACTGTTGAAGGGGATCGCATAAATCAGTTTGTGAACGTATTGAGCTAAACGTTTTAGAGAGGTAGCCGAAGAACGTGAATTTAGGATATAAAAATTCCAGTGAACAAACTTACGAAAGTAAGAAGTTAGAAAAGAAAAGCGTAAAATCCCTAGCTACAGAGACCGTCTACAAAAAAAAAAAGGCGTCTGATTGGCGCAACAGCCGACAGATGGCGGCGTGTGATCAGAGTTTGCTGTTTAGTCGCGGACACCTTCTGCGGCAATCGGTCGCAAGTGTAGATGCGCTGCGTTTTCGCGTTGCGAGGAGGAGTGCAGAAAAAAAGGCGGAAACGTCTGAAGAAGTTCAACGCTTTCGTCACCTCTGGCAGCTTGCATTGTAAAGCCGGCCCATAGATCACCTGACCCCGATCGAACAGTTGGAAAGTCTCTGTAATACTACAGGCTGTCTACAGGCGTTACGCTTGAGCCGTTCGGCGGTTGCAGACCATAGAAAGGTTCATGGGTGTCCGGAGAGGCAATACCAACTCCCAGGGCGCCATTTCTTTATTCTACCAAAAAAACTTAAAAAATTAGGTTAAAACAGACCGTTTGGCTGTTTGTAAGTGTGGCCTGTTTAAGACAATTTAATTACCTTAAGATCACAGGAAAACTTCAAACTAGCCCTTTTCAATGAATGAAAATGCAATATAATATGCGCGAAAGAAAATATTGTATACATTTGTACGAACTAATGCTTCGAAAATAAAACAAATCCAACACCAATTGCGTTAAAAAAACACTAAATATTATTTGCCTGGTCTCTTATTAGTAGAAAGGTAGGATTTTGGTTTATTAGTAAATAGGAACCGAAAATGTAGTATTTCGTTTGGATGACTGCAATTAAAGCTTTAATCTTCCCATTTTTCTTTGTGACTGCGTCGTTGCATAGATGCTATTTTGGGAAACATAGTGGCTTGTTATAGTTGATTACCTAATAACAACATATATTTTACACTTAACCTTAAAAACAAGTAAAATGTGCGTAATGCGGAGAAAAAGACATTTTACTCCACAACAAATCTTGCACTATTGAAACTCATATCTGACTAGGTTCAAACTTTAATCGCGCTAATATAAACAAAACACTATTTAATATTTTACTGAAACAAATGAAAAACTGCTATTCTGCATTGCTACTAATAAAAAAGCGAAGCAATTAAACATGCGGTTTTTTGAGAAAATTTATTTCGAATTTGCTGGTTGTCGAAACGTTCGTTCATTCCTATGCAATGAATTTCAATTTGTACATGTATTGTTGAATTTGTATTCAGTGAAATGAGACAGATTTGAGATTTTCGATGATGTGAAGATCACTTAATTATCTTAAGTAGGGCACACGTAAAACTTTCCGAAGTTTACTGAAAATCACCAAACGGTTCGATATTGTTTTTAATATTTCAAGATTCAAGATTTTTTCTTCAAATACCTAAGCCTTCTAATTTACCGGGTGTCCCAAGTAGCGTGCCAGGATATTCAAATCGACCGCAAAATTTGGTTTCTTAACCTATCGCGTTCCGATTTTGTGCAGCGTTGCCCACAGGTGGTGCATTTTGTTTTGTAAAATTTGGAAAGAGCGAATTTACTTGAGGAAAAGGTACAAATAGAAGAAGGCTTAACTTCTTTGGAAACGCAGCGAACCCACCGGTCTTCGAACAATACGGCGCCATTTCGCACGGCAGAAGAGAGATGGCGGAAGCGGTCGCGACATCAACTACCGCCAACGAACGAGCATACGGCGCCGAAGCCTGCGTCTTTAGCAGACGGTCTTTGCGACTCAAAGGCGTTGCGATCTTTTTGATCAGTTGCAATGCATTATTTTATCATCCTTAATGACAAATCGCATTAAAGGTACACATAATTGATTAAAACAATAATTTAACAAGTTATTTTAATTTTTTTTTTTTTTGGGGGGGGGGGGCGGTGTTTACGTCGTCAGCTTTGTAGTTCCTTGTTGTTACCGTGCCTGTTTGTGTTTCTGCGACTGTCGCCGCCTGCGGAACGCGAGCCGCTTTTGAGTGGAAAAGATGATCTGCTAAAGACGCCGGCTCTCGGCGCCGTGTGCTCGTTCGTTGGCGGTAGTTGGCGTCGCGACCACTTGCGCCATCCCTTGTCTCCCGTGCAAAACGGCGCCGTATTGTTTGAAGACCGGTGGCTTCGCTGCGTTTCCATAGGTGGTAAGCCTTCCTATATTTGTACTTTTTCCTCAGGTAAGTACGATATTTAGCAAACGTTATTGAAAAAATGCATTACCTGTGGGCAATGCTGCACAAATTCGTAACGCGATAGGTTAAGAAACCGAATTTTGCGGTCGATTTAAATAGCCTGGCCGCTACTTCGGACACCCGGTACTGTGAGGGTATACGAAAAGAATATGAGTGCTTTATTTTGAGAAATTATAAAATAGAAATGGGCCAAACAAGAAATCCCCGACAGGTAGGAAAAATTACACGAGTACACTATAATTGCTTACGTAGTAGCAAGGCGAAAGCATTATAGCCCCGCAGGAGAAATGTTTTCGGGTGATGTCTTCTACCTGTATTAACTTTGTGGACGTCGTCAGCGACGACTTCCTAGAGCTTGACGCCAAGTTCGGCGTCTAGGACGACCTCTATGTCGACGCCGAGGGCGACGTCAAGGACGGCGTCGAGGACGACCTTTCGGACGACCTCAAGGATGACGTCTAGGACGACGCCAAGGAGGCTTCTAGGAGGACCTTAAGGACGGCGTTTAGAACGACGTCGAGAACGCTGCCTAGAAAACGCCGTCTAGGACGACGTCGATAACGACGCCTAGAGGACGACGTATAGGACAACCTCTAGGACGACTTCTAGGACGACCTCAAGGATTACGTCAAGAACGACGTCAAAGATGACTTCTTGGACGACCTTAAAGACGACGTCTAGAACGATGACGAGAACGATGCCTAGAGGACGACGTCGAGAAGGATGCCTAGGGTAGGACACTTAAGGAGGCTGTGGCATATTTGCGTGGGCGGCCGCGTTTGCCTGCAGAAGCCGCCGTTGATGCAGACGTGGCTTCCGATGTCCAGGCAGTGATGTAGACGCGGTAGCCTCACAGTTCATCGCACGAAGCCCAGAACGAGCACAGATGAAGTTAGCAGCGCACCTTTAGCACGCGGCGTTCCGGCGGTGACATCACGCTGATGACGTATGATGACGCTTGATGACATCACACTGATGACACTTAATGACGTATTTTTATGGCCATATTTCGGTCACAACGCCGACGGACGCCGCTTGTTTTTCCCGTGCTGTTACAAGTGAGGTCTTTCATAGAGGTCTAGGACGACTTCTACGACGACCGCAAGGACGAGATTCGTTCTTATGCACACGATTTAGCGGCGGGTGCCACTCAATCGCATTTTTATGGCCATTTACTTCGATTTGCCGCTCAACTGGTACAAGTAAGTTTTTCGCCTTCCAACGTCAGTTTTTGCCTCGGCAACGTCAATCGCTAATATCTCCAAAACAAATTTAAAATTAACAAAGCTTGCCGTTTTCACTTATTTCTAATCAGGAGTGCCCCGAAGATATATAATTTTTACTAAAAATTAAAAAATATCGACACCAAAAAACCGCGCTTGAATTTAGATGAAAACACCTTAATACAAACGTCGGAATAAGCGTTTTCTGGTGTTACTAGCAACACATAGCAGAAAAACCCAGAGACAAGAAGCTGAAGAGGACAAGAACAACACCGACTCGGAACCAGCACCACAATGATGTCAATTTATTTTGACACAGACTTCCTTCTTCTCTTCATATATCATGAGCACAACATCTGGTCATCGACAAGCGCCACATTTGAAGGTCTCAAGCAAAAAGACCCGTGCACGACTGCAGTCTCAAGCGTCCGGTGGATACATCAACACTACACCGGCAAAATAGGCGGGCTCTCATCGTCGAAAACAAGCCTTAGCTCCCAAACAACGGTTTCGTACAATTTCGTGATAAAGAAAAATAAAGAAGAAAATGAGAGGAAATTATCCCGCTGGACAAAGAAAATCGACTAGAAAGACAAGATCGTCCGTGTCGCCTCATCCGAAGTCAAAAGATATTACTATACTCTGTTTCACCTTATGATGTACCGCAGGAAAGGCTACAAGCGCGAGCTCCTTGCTCCATGGCACACCTCGGCGGCACAAGCTCTCGTGCAACAAGGGCAGCTGCCAACGCTATGAGCTCGCGCTTCTGGCTTTCACTGCGGTACAACATAAGGTGAAACGGAGTATAATGCAATTTCCGGCGCTCGTAATCCGAATTGTCTCCTTAATAACCCTCTTAAATGGATATTTTGTTATGGTAACAACCTTCTTGGCTCCTTGTATCTGGGTTTTATACTTTGAATCTTCACCAGCTCGTCTGCTTCTTTACTGTAATTTCTTAGTTATTAAAAAAATTGTAGACGCAAAAAAAAGATTAGGTGAAGACAAGTGGCATTTTTGCGGGATCGCAAGAATTGGTGGCAAAAATAATTTTTTTCAAGCACACGTTTATAACATATTAGATTAAATATTACTATATTTGTACATAGTACCTATGAGCTAAAACAATATTATATTTTGGTAAGATAATAGAGAGAAACAAAATACGCACCTTTTACTGCGGCATCTTCAGAGGAAAACTCTTCAAAATTATCTGCGAGAATTAATCTGCAAATTTATGAACAGTGTTATGAGGTGTTACACAAATAAAGGTAGCGCTAAAAATGAGGTGATGTATCTTGTAATTGATTACTTAAATGGTACTGTATCTCACAAGTAGTATGTAGTGTTAGCGACCAAATAAGAGGGAGCAAGCAGCTTTCGAAGATCCTTTCGTACGCGAGTTGTTTTAGGAATGAAACGTATTCGCAAACATATCGGTCATATGTCTGTGTCACTGGTCCCCCTGAGAACAATGTTTTAGATACAAATACCCGCCAGAAGTAAAACCATTCAATCTACGTGTGATATAAAAAAAAGGTATGTTGTTGCATTTAAGACTATTTCGTCATAATTTTAGTTAATATTTAATACGCGAAATACCTCATTCACACTCGATTAACTGATCCAGAACAGAGTTTACCATTAATCAAATATCAAACTATTAAGAAATGTTGAGAATAGCTGATGTTCAAAAAGAGATTTTGTGGTTTAACTAGGGCTCCCTTTTACGGTAAATACCGATAAACGCAAAAAAAACCCTCAGACGGTTTTCGCAATAACGGGGAAAACCAACAAACCCCACATGAATGCTGTTTTTGAATTGGAAAAAAAAACTACAAGGGAAGAAAATGTTCTGTAGAAAATGTTCCGTCTTTGTTAAAAAGGCGGTGTAAAGATTTTGCGATTTTGGACAATTAATTGCTGCAATTAGCCACTGTAAAAATATAAACTGAACCTTTTTTATTTCGTTGTGTGCGCTAGTTTGTATTTAAAGAAAAAAATTGAAGCTTCGGGTACTGTTTCACTTAAACGCCGTCGTCCGAGTGACGTCAAGAAAGGTACCAGGTGGTTTCCAGTCGGGTTTTGTCTTGAAACACCCGAGCACTCCTTCCACGATAGTTGACTTCTCAAGTGTTTACAAACACACGCAAAAACGGGCCTCGACTCAAAAATTTAAATTCCATCCGAGGCCGCGTTTACGTTTCAGCCGGCCTCGGCTCCAAACGCTCATTGACTAGAGGAAATACTCGGCTATTTCCTCGAGAATCTCAAGGTAGCTCCGCCGCAAGCTTTAGAAGGCCCTCAAAGTCAGTTCGGAGTGTCGTGGTGGCCGATGAGTCATTCGCGGAAGTTTGTGAACATCTTTTAAACAAAAGAGGCGACGAAGGCGACTTCCAATCGAGACATGTGCGAAGAGGGAGTTTCAGGAGTCACCTGAGCTCGCTGAAACATTTCAATGGGCGCGACTTCCTTGCGTGGTAATGCTCCATGAGAGGGACCGTTGCGAGCATACACCAGTCCCTGCCGGTAGAGGAGAACGCGAATAATGAGGGCTTGCCACTCGCACCGATGCTTCAACTCCTCGTCGCTCAGCAAATTTATGGTGCCGGGACGTTCCAAGTTGCTACGGGGGACCTTGTGAGCGTGCCAGAGAAGACAGAGTGCCGGGTTGTGGAGCGAGTTTCTCGTCTTCTCGCCTTTCTCTACAATCGCCAGGGGATGTGCCCTGATAGCTCGACTAACTTCAACACAGTTATGCGGGAGTTCTACGAAATGGGGTTTCCATACGTTATGCTGCGTGCGTTGATTGCACTTACGTCAGGATAAAGTGGCCTGACGGACCCATGGGAAAGTGTTCAACCACAAAAAAGGATACTTCTTCATTAGCATGAAGATAAGTTTAATATTTTCGTTTGTGTTTTCAGTAGTCCCAACTTTATTTAAACTACATGCTGAGATGCCGCATCGAAGGTATAAACTCAAGCGTACCTATAGCAATCAAAACCTATGAAAAAATCTGTACTCTGTCACAATTCGCATGGCAGAGCGTGCAAGTCGCGTGTAGGCTGTTGGGAGAGCAGTAAAATAAGTGAAAAGGAAACGAACTGCCGGTCGGATGTACCAGCGCAGTTTTAATAGCGGCCAGAGTGCAACCGCCTTGCCAAAATGACAGGGATTGCAGTTAATTTCATTGTCCATTACTACAGCATTGCCTTATGCCACACGAACCTTTTGAAGATGATATCCTCGGATTCTAGAATATTGACTAGACTTAAAATAATCTAGAATGAAATTGAACATTATGAGTTGAATTAAAATTGAATTAAAATTGAACAATAAACATACATATGAAAGCTCTCATTTAAGGGCATTCATTACATAATGCACATTATTTACAATGTTTGCTTCACGTTTTTTTCTGCTTTTTATTTAGTTTTCGCTACGTTATCTCTATGAATGGTTACTGGAAACAATCTCACATATATACCGTTTTTGTCCTGGCATGTGTTTGCGTCATGTCCTCCAGGCTGGACGGCGAGCACCCACATTTTGGGAACATTTGCTGACCAAAAAGGTTACGATATGATATGATGTACTTATTTTAGCTTTGGAGAACCGCGGCGCCGCAGAAAGTCAAATCGGCCATACCTTGAAGACCTCCAGCGCCGCTTCTAATGACGATGAATGCTATAGTACAAATAAATCATGTGAATGATGTGGATCATAAGTAGATGACGTAGAGGGCGAAGAAGAGCGTCAGGCAGCGGTCGTCACGACGATCGCCTTCGATGGGCCGCAATGGGCTACTGTCTTCTAGCAGGCCATATTCAATCGCCTGGCGAGGGCTCCCTGCTTGCCCAGCATATAGACCATCCGGCCGAATTTCCGGTGACGCAAGGAGTCCAGCATGCCCGTGTTCGAGCTGTCCGGGTTGGAGCCGGTGTTGGCCAACTGGTGGCCTTTGCGAAAGGGGGCCTTGATGTTTCCCAGATTTCGGTCGAGCTTGTAACCGAGCAGCTTGAGCACCCTGCCCATCGATGTTATAATGGGTGCCACAAGTTTGGTTGGCTCTCTGACGATGGAAAAAACACGTCTTACGCCCAGCGCGCTTCCTCTTCTCCCGTCAAAAAAAAAAAAGAGGAAGCCAGAGAAAGAAGGTTTGTTGGTGGGTGTTCTTCTTTCCTGCTAAAATGCAAATAGAGAGTACTGAGTCCGCCCATATATACAGTTGAGTAGGAAACATACCGTACATCTCACCATCAGCAGAGAAGCAGCCTTCAGTAAGAGGTAGAGTGTGCAGAAATTCAGTTAGCACCAAAATACCAAAATGAACAATATTCCACCCGAGCAGGATCGATGTCAGCAGCCATCTAAAGTCAACTGTATGAAGCTTAATTTGCAGCAAAGGACACTTTACGGTCACGACCGAAAGCTGTGTATCTGCATCTCAAGGCCTCTATCCTACGCAACGTTTTCGATCAAGAACAGTGGTCAGAGCATTTATTGCAAATACACTCCTCGCAAACCAGTCCTGCACTTCTGTTCAAACAAAACTTGTCATCGGTTGCTCTAATGTGGAGTAAGGTAATGTAGAGCACTACTGGAGAAATATTAGCAGTCATCTGTAAACCTATTGTACAGTCGCGGCGATAGTTGTGGCACGCCACGGCGAAGTCGTTGAGTATCGATGCTAGTGAGGCCATCGAGATATTTGAAGCAGCGAGGATGAAGATTCATAAATGGGGCGCCAAAAACACAGTCCTGGTCAAAATTCTTGAATTGAACGGCCCCGATGAAATACCATTAGGTTAATTGATGGAAGTGTTGAAGGTGCTCGGTCTTACGTGGAAGCCGAATGAAGAGAGTTTTTCCTTTTCGGCACAACACGTGATCGAGATTGACCACCAATGGAGTAAAATCAAGCTTTTCGCTCTCCAGAGAAAGGCACGCATCGCAATGACGCTCCTGCAACGGTGCCCAACAACCTTAACGTTGTTATCGACGGCCACGTCTAATCGGTACTTGTGGACGCCGGAGCAGACTACTCAGTCTTGAGGGGCAGGCTCTCTCACCGCCTGCGAAAATTGACGACGCCGTTGGATGGACCTTAAAAACGATCTTCCGGAAATCACATTATCACACCGGTCAGGAGATGAACTCACCACGTGAGATCCACAGTGACACGTTCCCTGAGAAGTTCGACATTCTGCAAAACTCTGCGAGGAACGTTAACCTCGGAAAGGATTTTCTGGGCGAGTGTGTCGACGTAATCGACCTCGGGGCAAACCAGTTTACGATGCGAAAGCCTGTTCTGCCAAAGATGGAGACCAACACGAGGTTAACCGCGATCCGAGTTATTTCCGACCATGGGAACCTGCCGCCGCGGTCGAGTGTTTTCGTAATCGTCATAACCGAAACAGCCACGTTCGGTGAAGCTCTCCTGGAAGTCAGCGTCGAACTGCCCCTTGAAAATAGAACTGTAGTCGCACGAGACGTAACGGATCTCCAAGAAGGACGTAGAACTGTTCTCGTGACAAACTTTGAAAAGAGCCGCATCACCTTACGAAGGATACCACCATGGCAAACATTGACAAGCTTCGAGCGCCAGCCGTGGTCACCGCAATCTTTGAGGAAACCTCGTCCTCACAGCATAAGAGCACGTCGCCGCCGCAGTTCGACATCGACTCCGAGCTCCCAGCTTCAAAGCGTCGGAAACTGGTTCATCTCCTCGCTAAATGCAGGGAATGTTTTGCCACGTCGTCGACAGTTCGCCGAACACCAGTGCCGAAACATCGCATTGGTACCGAAGGCGACGTGTACCAGTTCACCATTCACCATACCGTGTTACTGAAAAAAAGGAAAACTCGCCAAGAACAGGTTCAGGAAATGCTCGATGATGACATCATCCAGCCGTCAAGCAGTTCCTGGACTTTACCTGTCGTGCGCGTAAAGAAGAAGGACGTAACACTGAAATTGTGTGTGGACTCTCGCCCACTCAATGCCGTGACGTAGAGACGTCTACCCACTTCGCCGAATCGATGATATTCTAGACCGTTCCTGCCATTCCGATACCTTTCCTCGATGGGTTTGAAGAGTGGCCACTGGCAGATCAATGTTGACAAACGGAACTGGGATAGAACTGCCGTCGTCACGCCCGACGGACTGCGCGAAATTAAAGTGAGTCCCTTCAGATTATGCACAGCGCCGGCGACATTCCATCGTAACATGGACACCATGTATGAATGTTTAAAATGGCAGTGCTGTCTTGCCATCCGCGACGACGTAGTGGTGTTCGCCAGCAACTTCGACAAGCACTGACGACGACTCCATGCCGTACGTTACGACATCAAGGCAACAGGACTAACTCTCAAACCCACTAAATATTAGTTCGCTTATGGTGGGCTCAACGTTTTAGGCCGCGTCGTGAGCAAATAGATTGTTAAACCTGACCCCGAAAACACGCGCACCGTAGCTGCGTTTTCCCCGTCGTCGAACAAAAAGTCGTTAAGGCCACGGTCCCACTGAATGTGGCAGTTTAGGTACTTTTTGGCAGGTCATTACTCATCTCCTTTTAAATACTGTTTTGTGGGATTGATGTCATTCGAAAGGCAATGCAATCCTCTTTCATTTGATATTATGTATGTATTGGTTTATACTGTTCATGCGCATTTGTAGCGTTGCGAATATGATGGCGCGGACCCTCACTTGCTCCGCTGGTTCATGTTTTATGAACGATTCATTAAAGATAACACGGTTCCAATAGAGCAGTTTTGTTAAGATGATGTCGGAGCAGAATGTAACGATATACTTTTTTTGGTATTTGCACTACTTTGTTTTTTTCTCAGCTCTCCAAATATTGCCCTAAAATTGACATTTTCAGCACAAATATGTTTTTAATGACAAGCGCTAGGGCAATGAAATTAGCTACAGATGTAGTGCTTATAATTGGTAATATGCAGAAACAAAATTTAATGTTGTGTAAAATTTTTTTTGTTTAGATATTCTATATCAAACGTAGCACTTTTTTGTGCTTCGAGTCATGGTAATTCAAATGCCGCTGAGTAAATAATTAAACTATGGTAAAATCTTTTATAACATTTAGAACTACAGTAGTTGCCCAAGAGGTGGACGGTGGCTTTTTTTTATTTTCAAAGTCATAACGCTCCGGGAGCCCTTCAAACTTACCTGTTTTTGACGCACATCTTTTTTGGACATCAAACAGATTTATTGGCATCTAATAACATTTATTGTATGGAATAGATATACATTGCGATGTATTAGATTTTCCCAATGATCTTGCTTTGGTTTCTTGATAGTTGTAGAGCTTAGCTAATTTTAAAAACAATTAAAAACTGTTTGGGTGTTTTGTTGCGCTACCTGGCGGATGGCAGACAAAACTGCTGATTTCTAAGTTCAAAAATTTTCGAGGGCGGCGTTGGCGTCTGTATCATCATCAATCTCCGTGTCGTTTTACCTTCACATTTAGAAAATATATTTGAAGATTTACTATCGATAAATGAACGGTTTAAGTACTGGGTCAGGTTAATAAATCTAAGACAAATAATTACACAAGCGAAGCGTGATATAAAGTGATTCATTATTCGATATAATTGAAATCAATAAACGATAAAGACGAAGAGGGAAGACAAGATGGGCTTGAACCTCTAACACTGTCGTATTACAAAAGCGGCTTTTTTCTTTCATTGTGTACATATTTACAAAATTCTCACTTATTCTGTGATAACTGATTTGTTGCACCAGACGTATGTTCTATTTTGCTACCTTATTTTTTTCCTTTCCCGTCCTCTGTTTTCCCCGCCTCCCCATCCCCACACAGAGTAGCCAACCGAGACTTCTCGGTAACCTCTCTTGCATTTTTCCCAAATAATAAAAAAAAGACACACCCGAGTTCACTTCATGCCTAGAGTCACTAAATGAGCTGCGCTTAAAGTATCGGCACTCCGTTCCCCAAAATTGTTTTGGGCGCCGCCATTTTGGGTCTTGTGCAGAGCAAACGCAACTGCCGATCGTCATGATCCAAAAGTGCGACTTCCTCTGCATTAGATGCGGTGCTAGGAAGCTGATGCAATATTGCTATGCTCTGTCGCGGGTTGTTTAAACATTCGTGGAGGACGGAAAAGCGTTTCCTGTGATTTTAGATAAAGCTTCAGATAACTGGCAACCATGATTTTAAGCCACAATATGGCCAAGTGTCGTTACTCTGAAGCGTAGCTAATTTACTGGCACTAGCGGGAACAATGAGGAAGAGGCAGGTGTCAAAAGGTAGTGGCTTGTGGAATCCACGGGGCTCACGTCATGGCCCCTCCAGGTATTACAAGCTTCTTGAACAAGGGCATGAATAGTGTCATTAAATAAGCTACGCTTCAGAGTAGCGACACTTGGCCATATTGTGGCTTAAAATCATGGTTGCCAGTTATTTGAAGCTGTATCTGAAATCACAAGAAACGCTTTTCCGTCCTCCACTTTAAACAGTTTGCGACAAAGCAAAGCAATATTACATGAGCTTCCTAACACCGAATCTAATGCTGAGGAAGTCGCAATTTTGAATCATGACGATCGGCAGTTGCGCCTGCTCTGCACAAGCACCAAAATGGCGGCGCCCACAACACTGTCGGGGAAGAGAGTGCCGATACTCTAAGCGCAGCTCATTTATTGGCCCTACTTCCCGCGAACCTCCTTTCCCCTGACTGAAACTGAAACTAAATATGAATAATACACCATTATTATAGCTTATTTAGTTTTAACCACCTACACATAATGAGAGGAGGAAGCGGCCGGGTAGGAGAAACGCGGGTTTTATGTGCGACTGTTCTAATCAACGTTAGTTCTAACCGTCTCAAAAGAGAGAACGCGCGAGCTTGCGCTGGTTAAAAAAAAGACGGTCCAAAGAAAAGAGGCGGCACGCTGTGTTCTTTGTGATTGTGCGTCTAATTGCAAATTGTTGTGTGTATGTTTATACAGCCGGAAGTTAGTCTGCCTTAGTGGGCGTCTGGTGTCTCAGGTGTAGATGAGCAATTTAGCCAGTGCGGTACAACCGCAAACCTGGGGTCTTTAACGTGCACCACGCAGTAGTGATACACGACCGCACGCCGGTATGATGCTCTTCCAGATCGAAACGGGCAGGGGCGGGGTGGGTTCTGCAGCGCGAGCTTTCGCTCCACGTGCTCCGAGCTGGTGTGCGCTAGACATGCACTCGGCCACCGATCGCCCCCCCCCCCCCCTCTTATATAAGTATTTGAAGATCGACGATGGACGTCGATCGTCTCGAGGTAATGTAACGTAATAACATTATATAAATAATAAACATATTGAAGGATTGAACGACTCAATTTTTCAATTCTTGGATTGTAATATGGCGGTAGCCTATTGTACTTACTGTTGATGAAGAGCAATATGAGGTGACGAGGTAATGATTAAATGATGAGGCTCTATAAGGACGACGATATTAGTGGGTGTCGAACCACAACGTACAGTGCCAGACTTGTTTCAAGTATCGTGTACCCAAAGACCTTTCTTCACCCGCAACAGAATATGGTAGAATCAATGAGGATGCTGCTTTACAACTGTACGTGGAACAGGAAAACTGCAATGTGCAGAAGTGCGGCTTATTCGTTAATATGAAGGACGGATTTCTAGCAGCATTCCCTGATTGACTACTTGGAACAAATGGCCTCGTTGACGTAAAGTGTCCCCGTTCCAAAAGATTCTTGAAGCCTACTGAAACCGCAAAGGAGTATGAGGCGAAAAATAAGAAAAAGGAGCCTGGTGTGAAAGGTCCAAATCACCACCATAGCCTCTACTACCAAATACAAGGGCAGTTACACAATACACAAAGAGAGTTTTGTGATTTCGTTATATTTACACTCAAGGGCATTGATATCCAACGTATTCAGAGGGATGACACCTTCTTGTCAACCAACATAGAGCCTTTTCTACTCAAGTTTTACATGGAAGGCCCGACTTCCGCTGAAATTCCTCACGTAGACGAGTTGTCCGACCGAATAATCTGCCATTACTCCCGATCTGGGAATCTCTCGATCTTCATTCATGGCCATAGTATCATGAGATCGAGGGGTGTGGCTCTTCGTCCGCCGAACATTGCTTCGGCGGGTGTTTTTACCGTGTAAGATGAGACCGTCGCGTGCTGCTGGAACAAGAACCTGGCGATTCTTCACTGAACTGCTTCTTCCGTAAGCTTCAAGAGGGCTTTCTTCGTTTCGCACACCATCTGTTCTGCTTGCCCGTTAGTTGCAGGATGGTATGGTGCACTAATGTGATGCCTGATGCCGTTTTTTTTTGTTTTTTTTTGGGGGGGGGACTTGTTTATTTTATTTGAAGCAAGATTTGGCGCGTTATCAGAGAAAAGTATTTTCGGTAGGGCAAAAGTAGGGAAAAGAGAGCGTAGAACGTCAATGACGCGTTTGTACGTCGTGGCAGGCATCGTGTAAACTTCCAACCACTTAGAGTACGCATCGACCATGACTCCGCAGATGCGGATACGTTTCGCCACCCACAGACTGAATAGTGGATCGTTTTCAGTTACAGTTCATGATGGCGCTGGACTCGAGGAAGCCTTCGACTCTTTCCACAAAGTTAGCCCAGGTGCCAGCACTTTTGTCGAAAGCGGTAAGTGTTCGAAACGTCGACAACGTCGGTAGCCACGTGCTGTGCTTGACACTGGACGCTTACCATTCGCTGAGAAGAAACTTGCTTGTTCGTCTGCCACGAGTCGTCCGATATCAGGTCATCACCGCTACTCCATCTCCCGACAAAACAGGTCGTCATTGTCCGCATGTCCATAGTTAGCAATCACGTGAACTTATAAATTCCCATACGCTCATAACTTGCCGTCGCTAAACGCCGTTCATTCATAGCGTCTTCATTGCAAATAAACGTCTTCCTATTTATTCTGATGGTTTTCATCATACTCCTCCTAAGCTGTACTTACAACATTATATGTGTCGGTACTTCCGAAAATATTGCAACGGCGTTTGTTTTCTGGGAACTATAATGTAACAACCTTTACAAAATCTTCCGGATCCCGTGAAACACAATATTTCGTTATGTCACTTTTCGGTCGTCATTATAATGGTGAGGTAAGTACCGTAAATTGCGAAGCAGTTTACTTGACGTCCGCTTCCACTGGTGTCTTGGAAGATTGAGTCTACTGAGCGTGCATTCCTGCAGAAGAAGTTTTCATTGAAAGAATATTGACACGTCAATCAACAATTGATTCCTTCTTGGTAAGATTTATTGCGAAAGCCCGTGACAACCGCCGAACCGCATCTCCCTATATCAGAGAACAATTTATACAAAGCCTGACATTCTCGCATACATGCGTTTGCTGGGCCACGCTATTGAGCCAGCTGAGCACAGCTGGCAGCGGCGCGAGCAAGGCCACGAGGGAACGTGATGGTGCTCGAGCCATCCCACCGTGAACCAATGTTTCGGCCACCCCACGGATGCGTGTCGCCATCTATTGGTTGAACTAACGCCTTGTTCAAGATGGCTGCCGTGGGACCGCAGCCTTAAGCAGATTTCTGGGCCTCTGTGCCTACTACAGGCGCTTCGTTGAAGATTTTGCGAAACTTCGTGCACCACTGACATACCTTACAAAAGACGCCATAATTTTGAAATGGAAAGACGAGCACCAGCGGTTGTCCGTCGAAGTTAACCGAAGAGGTCAAACACCTCCCGGCCTTCGACATTTCGACCAGCGTGCACAAACAGAAATTCACACGGACGCAGGTAACACGGGGCTTGTCTCGGTGCTGGTCCAAATACAGGAGGAACAGAGCGGGTAATCGCGTGCAAGCAGGACACTGTCCAAGGCGGAGGGTAATTACTCTTAGACGGAGCAAGAATGCCTCGCCGTAGTCTAGGCCATCATCAACTTTCGCCCGTACTTGTACGGAAATCCGTTTCGAATGGTTACAGACCAGCCACTCGTTCTGCTGGCTCGCGAATCTGAACGGACTCCTCAGGAAGCCTTGCCCGTTGGAGTCTACGACTGCAGGAGTTTGACATGAACAGGGTGAACAGGTCCGGCCGAAAGCGCAGTGACGCCGATTTTCTGTCGAGGCCGGTCCTGCCTGCACTTCTAGATGACGACGACGACTCTTTCTTTGTGCACTAGATGTCAGTGACATGGCAGTACTCCAAAATGATGACCCTGTACTGCGAGGACTCATCGATCACCTAGACAGAAAAGGAAGTGCGGTTTCCCGTGTTTTTATACTAACACTGCCACACTTCTCCTCCAACAAGGAGACGTTTGGCAGTGCACTGTACACTGCCAAACTTCTCCTTGTTGCAAGGTGCGATGTACAGGGAGAACTTCAGCGACAACAACACGGCGTGGCTGTTGGTGGTCGCTTCCAGTCTTCGAGAAAATATGTTTCAAGCCTGTCGCAATGTCCCAACGGCGGGACACCTTGGCTGCAGCATGTCTCTTGCCAAGATACGCGAGAAGTACTACTGGTCCCAAGCTTACGAAAACAGTCCATCACTACTCCCGATCTCGCCACAAGTGTCAACGACGGTAGAAAGCACCGACGAGACCGGCTGGACTTCTTCAGCTTATTGCTCCGCCATCTGCCCCATTCCAGTAAATCAGAATGAATTTACTTGGACAGTTTCCGCTGTCGACGCAGAGAAAACGTTGCATAATCGTGGCAACTGATTATCTCTCCCGTTACGCCTGGACAAAAGCACTCACGATGGGAACCGTCGGTGGAACTTGCCAAGTTTTATCAAGTCCATCGTCCTCTGGCACGGCACCCCTAAAGTCCTATTTACAGAACGTGGATTGCCATTCATGGGCCAGCTGGCGCAATATATCCTCGCCTCAGTAGCAATAGCTACGTAGGAACCACTGCATGCTATTCGTAGACAAATGAACTAACAAAACGGCTGAACGAAATTGGCGTCGACATGAACTTCATGTATGTCGAGGTAGAGCACAAGACGTTGAGCGAGGTGTTATTCGCAGTCACGATTGCTCAAAACACGGCAGTGCAAGATACACCAGTAGTAACACCGTTTTCGTTGGTGCACGGCAAAAAAAAAAAAACGGCTTGACGCGTTTTTGTTTTAACAACCAGCTGTCGATGGGAGTCACAACGCCCAGGTGGTTGCACCCCTTACAAAAAATTTATATCTCGCCAGATCTGAAGATTTTATATATGGCCATTTTAAAATTGGCCACATATAACCTGCTATGGTATATCTGCCAGATATAGCCTCATAATGCCAGATATAGCCTGATATCCCTGGCCAGGTATGGAAATCTTAGATCTGGCTAAGTAAGGAAATTCCAGATCTGGCCAGGAATATCAAAAGGACACAAAGCCTGAAATCAACACTTTATATATTTTGTTGTCTACGATTCTCCCAAGTGCCCCGGCCCGCACTCGAGGAATTTCCTTCAGCTCCCTAGTGATCGCTAGTTTTGGCCAATTCCATGGTTACACAGTTTCGAGTGTAATTTGTAGTCCCCTTGAACAAGCGTCCCATAAAGCTCAAGGACCTGTCAAATCACTTTTAAAATTTCTCGTCAATGGCAGCGTTTACGATACTGTGCATTCTGTCCAACCTTCAACCAGGCTGAGGCGCCGAAATCTCTTACAATATTATCATTCTCGTGATTGTTATTTTTGCAGGAATTACTTAAAAGCCGAGAAATCACAGCAACCAAAACCGGGATTATGCTCGGATTTAGCGGAGCTGTTTATAGCATTTTTAGCGTCTCTAACTTAAAGGGACCATGAAACGATTCTGAAATCGAATTTCATCCACCGGACGTCGTAAAAGGTGTGAAAAGAAACACAAAAACACAAAAATAGGGAGCCAAAAAAATTCTTTGCTATAGAACTTTTAAAAGAAAACTGGACTCTTTTGCGCCTTCTTTCCTTCGAAAGCTCTCTGCCTTTTCACTGCTATGCATCCGCGGAACTGCAGCACGTCAGCCGAATCCACGTCGCCTATTGGGTAAGCGCCTACCTCACCAGCACCGCGATCATAAACAATAAATAGCCGGCAAATGTTTCTTAAAAGTTTTGTTAAATAATATTCAGATCCACATTTTGTAGCATAATTAGAGATGTGTGGCGAAAATTGCCAAATTTGATAATGCTGAGAGCCAAGCGCCATCTATCGTGTGGTAAACGAAGCTGAGAGCCAGCTCCGGAGCTGTCTTACGCACTTTTTACGATCAAATCAGCATGGCCGACAGCGTCGCTTGGTCACGACGACCAACGAACGTTAATTTTTCTACGTGTTCTTCTCGCGCGTCCCGACTTCAAGCAGCAAGAAAAAAGTACTTGAAACAGACCACGACGAACAAGAACGCTGGATCCACAAACACCCGAGAAAAGCTACGACGGTCATGAATCCACCTACTCCGACCAAGCGAGCTGCGCAGAATATAGGCCTAGCAGGCGCAGCGTTGCTTCGACGGTACTTGGCCAAGACAGTCTGCCCTAGAGTGCCTCAATGTCCTTCTGTTTAGGGTGATGCCATCGTTTGTAGTACCCGATGCCGACAGCACGCGCTCACAGGGAAAATAGAAAGAAATCGCAGGAAACAAAATGTCGCCGTAGCACAGTCAGCGCCACGAGCGCGTGCAGGTACACGTTCTTTCACGCGCTTCAGAACAAAAATAAAAATAAGCGTTCGAAACAAAATGGCCAGATGTCATCACCCCAAGCAAAGCGCACATGAAGGCACCCTAGTCTGCCCACGACCGGCTGGCGTGCTGAATGGAATATGCCCGCGCGACCCTTGTGGACCCTTCCCGTATTATAGTTTGATCGCTGACCTCAATTTTAGATTAACAGGTGAGGTCAATCTCTTCCCTTGTCATCTCCTTGTTTTCCGAGGCAGTGTTGACGAACACTGTCGTCTCGTCGATTCTATCTACTTGTTTTGTGTGATATAGAGCTCGAATAAACGCCGTAATGATTACCTTCGTAACACGGTATGTACACTTTGTTATTAGTATGCCATTTTTATTCTGACATGACTGCACGTCACTGTCGAGCTATAAAGTTCGTGGGAGCTACGTGCAATGCCGGGCCAACCTTCCTTTGCCGAGTGCCACGTAAGTATCGAGTTGCAATCGTAAAAGATCGGTCCCGAAGCGCTCACCAACAGCGCGAATACAGCACTTCCATCAAACGCGCGCGTCCGCTCCGAGTGTGAACAGGTATTTACGTGGCTCTTGCTGACACTGTCGTAGTTCAAACGTATCTTTTTTAACGTCGGCTCGCTCCTGCATCTCCGAGGCCGCGAAAAACGCCGCGGCGATTTGTTTCCATCTACGTCGCTTTGCAAACGACTGACACGGGCCGCCTTTTACCAACAATGACAGTTGGGTTGACTTCTGGAGTCTTCAAAATGCGCCGAAGACTCGCCAGCACCTGTCGCATCATATTCAGGCATACGCGGCGGTGTCGGCAAGCTGCACTATAGTCGGATGCAACCTAAGAACAATCTTTTAGCTCCACCCACAAGCGCATTGCGCCCATCTGAAGTGCCTCCGCCGTCGAGAAAGTAGTTCGCTAGCAACGTTGCTTTTCCTTCCTCCAGTAAACGTGTCTTAAACTACTACAATATTTATTTAATTCATTCAGGACGTTTAAATAAGTTAGAATACGTTTTTGTCAACGCAATAGCTGTTTAGTAAAGAAAGAAAGTCATGTCCAATGTACCGTCTTCCCAATTCATTTTCTGTCCAAGATACTGTCTAACATACCGTCTTCCAGCGCCTTCGATTAAGGGAAAGCGGCGAAAACGAAACCAACCTTTCTCTCGCCAAAATTATACATAGGTTGTACTTGACGTAATTTGGTCCTCCTTTCTAGTGGCTGAACTTTCTCGAGCGTAGCCTTTACTGTGCATATTCTACGAGCAGTACACGAGCGTCGCGAGCGAGCGGAAACGAGTGGGCACAGCTTCATTATACTTTGTTTCACTTTATCTGCGAGCGAAGCCAAAGCTAGAAGCGCGAGACCAGCGCTTTCTGCGTTGCTGCCCAGCTCGCGCCTCGAGCAAAGCCTGAAAACACGGAGCTTTCGTGCTCGCGCTTCCAGCTTTGCCTTCGCTCGCACGTAAGGTGAAACGAAGTATAACAGCCGGTTTTGGCCACCAGAAAGGAGGAAAGATATGACGTCACGTGCAACCCATGTATAAATAACAAACCACTTATATTTCCTGCAAATAATAAATATTTAGTGATTTACTTAGTTTTGTGGGCTTTGCGCACGAAATGTGTGCCTTTATTTTGTTGGATGAATAGAAAACAAGAATAATTATACTTTTCGGGTTTTGACAAATCGGCACCCTCCCAAGTCATCGACACCACCACCGCGCCCCGCTCTCTTTGTCTTCCGTCATAGATACCACTGTGGTGACATCGGAAAGCGATTCCCCTGACTCTTCTTGGACGAAACATCCTGGTGCAGCCTTACCGGCGACACCAAAGCGGTTCCTCAAGAAGCACAAGCGAGGTCGAGCTTCTCACCTCTCGGCAGTGCAAAGCCTCGCGCCCGCTTCGAAATTTTCGTTGGCGATAGCGTCGCTGGATTCTCACGTTGTCGCGCAAAAACTGCTGCAAACGCAAGCCGATACCATTAAGATTTCGTGGCGTAACCTCGGGCACGTAAAACACGGTGCAAAAAGCAGAATAATTGTCACGAGAAACTAGCGTCGCGTTGCTAAGGCCAGCAGCCATGTTGAGCTTTTTTTTTTTTCAAAAGGATCGCGATTGGTCCACGGAATCGTGACGTCATGAAAACGATTGGCTGGCGTTTCTCGGCGTAGGAATACATTTTCCTCTGAGAGGCATTTCCGGTTTTTTCTTAGCTTGCAACCGACTATAGCTGAAACAAGTGTGCGGCGCCACGCAGCACAACAGCGCGCGCGTGCACATGTGGTGGCGTCTCCGATTGGTGTGTTTAGCGCGTCCTATCCCGCGCATGCATCAAAAGTGGTCCCCAAGTGGCAACAAATGACGTCACAGAAGCCGGAGTGTCGTGCTGTCGGATGTCGCGATCCTGGCGGTTGGTCGTAGAAATGCTGGCGAAAAGCATGAGCGAACGCGAGTGTCGCTGTCGTCGCGGCGTCCCACCTTCGGGCTGCCGAAACTTCCGTGGACTGCCACACTGGAAAGCGATCTGCAGCAAAACAGGCGTCTGCTACATCCACCACCTCTGTTGAGACGCCGCCAGGATCGCGACCGGCGGCAGCATGACACTTCTATGACGTCATCAGGGCAGAAATCGAGGGACCACTTCTTTTGGACGCTGTAAACACACCAGTCCGAGACGCGTTCCAGGAACCACAGCATAACTAAGTTGACGGCTCGTCACACAATTTGGTGACGGCAAAGCAAATTTTTTACAGCAGACTCCAAAGATCTAACCATAGCCTCCTTTATACTGACAAAGCCTGGCAGATCGCCACGAGACGTGACCGCCAAAAGTCAAAAGGTATGAGCGGTACACAACGGATGAGAGGAGGAGGCATCTAACGGGCGCCCCGCTGCGGCGAGACGCCGAAACACACTTGTCCCGAGCGATGGAATGTCCGCTCGTGCTCCTCGCGTTCCTGGTGCTACCGCTTATTTTCTTGTCGGGTTTGAACATGGCCTCCGAGATCCCGAAGCGCGCGTGTTACAGTATCTCGGAGGCCATGGTTCGAAAACTCATGTTTCGGGTCCTCGCCGCTGCAAAAGCTGTGCGCGGACTACAGGCTCCCCGAGAAATGCTTTGTGCTACCAGATCCTCGCACTCCAATTCTGCGACCAGGCACTCTATGGCTCCGTCGTCGAACTGCCAGAGCTTTGTGGGTATAGAGGAGGCTATGATCTAACGAAAGGAGAGTCAGAGACGCCGAGAACAGCCACGGCTCAACCTGTCATGTCAAGCTCCGGGCTTGTTCATTTTAAAAGTAGTATATTAAAAAACGACTCGTTGGCGTTGTAATACAACAAAAGAGCTCACAAATGGTGTTGCCAACTCAAAGATTGGAAATCCACAGTCGGAATCCCGAAAACCGCTCAAAACCGCTAAATCCAGAACACAGCGCAAAAATGGCTTTTTAACAATTTCTTTTGCTTTAATCCTCGCCCAAAGGTATAGCAGTATAGATCATGTCAATGTCGTCTGAAAGGAAGCTTTCCTTTTGTTTTGACTAGAAATCTGTCACGCCACGCCACAGTTCACCCAGGTGATCCGGAAGCCAAAATTGCGGGATGAGCGCATACGAATATGGCAAGGAACCCTTCAGCAGTGCGTGACTAGTCAGACTTCCGTTCAACTCGTAGAGTCGTCGGCCTGCCAGAGGAGAAATGTGCAGCGGCCGAAACATGCTTGTTCGTTGCAGCGTGCACCACCAAATCCACGTGCTTCGCAGATAGTTGCGTTCTGCGATAGCGGACCCTGGCTCGTCTGTTATCAACCAGGAACCTCCAGTAGCCAGTCTTTTCTAAACTATTGGAGCGTAGAAAATATCGTACTTTGCCGGGCCCATTTCTCGAAGCAGTGACAAAACGCCAAAGGAACATAGGAACATTGATGCTGTTCAAACGTGCGTGCACAAAACAGGGAGGGGTGTTCCGATATTCGACGCCTTAAAGTTCTCATGACGTCAAAGGCGTTACTCTAACAAACCAGAACATTACTGAGAGTAAGCAAAGACGACTGCTGGCTGATTATGCATATGACAGGTGCATAGTTCACAGTAAATCGATATAAAACTTTCGTATCTCTAAAAAGACCGCCAAGATTACATAAAACCGGCTAAAAATCCCGCCGCCCGCAAAACAATAATTTATCCCGCTCAACGAAACCAAAAACCGCTAAGTTTAGCGCGAAAACCGCTAAATTGGCAACACTGCTCACAAAAAAAAGTCATAGAGTTTTATAAAACTAAATAAACCTTTATCAATCGGCACAGAAGCGATCGAACATAACCGCACTGATCGTATTCACCAAGTAGGAGTGCGCCCACGAGGTGGCGCCACACATGCACACTCAGCATTCGCGTTGCATTCTCGTAACGTTGCTTTGGCTGCTGCCCTGCTATTCGCGACTCCAGCGACCTATAGGGGACGCCACTATCGGGCAAATATGGCGGTCGAATCCAGGTCGTGCCGTGCCATGTGCCAGCTCAACGCACAACGCTGGGGCATCAGCGAGCGGGAATTGGACTCCAAATGGTTCGCCCCGCTTTTTATTCTCCACGTTTCGAACCTCCGGCGATGTGTTGAGGTAAGCGAGCTTCCAGAGGCTTGACTTTCTTCGAGGAAACGAGGAAAAGCCTGCCCACTGTCCTTCCACTGTGCTGATGAACGTTGATAAACGCAGAATGTCTGGCTCACGCGGTTCCATAGGTCGCGTGCAGAGCAACTCGGGTCACAAGGCGATACTACGGTTACGACACAGACACCGGTAGAACTGTTCTGTCGAGCAATCCACCGACAACATGCAAACACGGAAGCCAGAAGAGACGAGCAGAAATCGCGAAAGGACCTGGTCCGGCTAGTTCAGTGTTTTCCCGCTAGAGTGTCGTTCGTTTTGCTGGAGTCGCGAATATGCTCAGTCGTGTTGCTATCCGGTAGACCGTAATCCTGCAATGTCTGTAGCGGGGGCACAGTCGGCGCATCAATGCATTCAGCCAATCAGCTGTATATGTGTTTATGTAGTGGTAAATGATTCTGCATTGAAAGCCCGTTCACGCAGTACCGTTTGCTTATCTTGCGTTATTTTATGGGAACTTTCATGTGCTCTGCCGCCAATCGCCGAGACATCCCAGCCTGCTTCGTACTGCCGCGTGCATGGCGCAGTTGGCAACGCACGCGGATTTCACGCTAAGGAAAGGGGTTCAATCCCCGTTCAGCCCAGTCCTTCCTGCTATCAATCTTTGCTACTCTGGAAAGTTCCAGCCCATTATCGGCTGTCATCGTGAGTTCTGGTTCGTAGCATTGCCGAACGTACCACGTGACATGAAAGCGGCAGAAAACGGCTGCTTCAGGCAAGTCGCCGTCGCGCAATGTACGGTTCCTTTTGTTTAGGCTTGTATGCAGAAGTTCGCCTCATTCAATGTTTATTTTCAGTTTAAACTTATCTTTTTATTCTTGACAGTATGAACCAAGGCAACCAGTTCAAGGGGCAGATTTGTACGCGACATACGAAGCCCGGATGTCCCCGTGACTCATAACGTAACGTACGGAAACGTTAGGAAACGTTCCTGTGTCAATGCGCCCGTCTTGCGTCTGCGCTGTAGAAGCGCAATTTGTCTCGTCCAGTGCTGCTAACCGGGAGTCTTCGAAGTGCAGTAGCGACTCACTTTCAAGACATGTCTCACCTGTCCCTTCGCACTGAGATTACTGTTGCTCTGGTTTTATACAAAACGCGATGCGTGAATCAAACAATTCGCGAATTCCCGGAGCGAGCGTTTTGGATAGGGAAGCGTTCCTCCACGGCAACAGCGCTCAGTCGGTGGTGACGTTATCTCAAATGAAGCGCTCGCTCGTGTCGTGTTCCCGCGCAGCTCACATCACATCACATCACATCACATCACCCCCCCCCCCCGATTCGAACTTTGTTTCGTACCCATCTAGTGTTTCATTTGCAGGCGGCCACTGTTGTAGAAGCTAAGGCTCGTAATCAGGGCAAAACGACTGAAGGACCTCCCTGCCGTTCTTATCGTGCAGTGACTGCGGTCACCGACAGCATAAGAACGGCAGGGGAGTACCTTCGTTGTCCCACACTTCGGCGTCTCATGAGCGAAGCCAGGGAACGACGGAAAGCAACGTGCACGCGCTGTAGACTGGACATCCGAGAGAGACGTACACGTATACGTGCAGAACCCATGCTGGGCTGTTAGCTCCGTGCAGCATAGTGGAAGGCGCGAGCGCGTGGTTTTAGGAAGTGTTTTTTTTGTGTTTTTGTGCGCACAGGTGTTTACGGAAACGAAGCATGTCCTGTAGCTCCATTCTTACACGTGACACGCACGTGAGGTGACCATATCATGCTGGTGGCCGCGTCTACTTGTTCTTGCCGAGCAAAATAAATCTGGTGCTTCGAAATGCAAGCTGCAGAAGGTACGGGCTCAACACGCAAGGTCACCGCAATGGATGCGAGGTTAGTGCAAGCCGTGAATATCGGTTCCCTTGGCAGGGTTGCAGGCAGCTCGCAAGTTTCACTCCTATGTGATGCGCGTTAAAAAACCCATGCCAGCAGTCGCGTACTGCGCTGGCTAAATTTCTCATCCATTGCGGAGACATGAGACGTCTCTTTAGGGAAGCCGGGTTCACACTGTTTACTACATCATGGAAAACACCGTCTGGCAGACATCAGTCACCGCGATATCCGTGGTTCGAATGCCTCGTGCCAAGTTTCTCCTTGAACTCGTTGCCATGCGGCATTCGAAGCACGGATCTCGTGGGGACAGGCGTTTGAATCTGTTTGCAGACTGTCTTTTGTATGATGTATAAGCAGTGTGACCCCGGCTTAAACACATTGCTGTCTAAAGACTCGCGTCAAATGCACGAGCTAGAACAAATCGGCGTTGCCCAACAACACCGTATAACACGTGAACATGGCAGCAACATTTTTTTTTATTAACGCTCGTATGGACAGCGTGCAGGAAAAGCAAACAAAAATATTATTATACAAACTTTTCTCGAATACTTTGTTTGGGTGATGAGCGAAGAACTCTCACTTGGCAACAGCCATTTCTTGGCAAGCAACTCGGCTTCAATCAGAAGCAACAACTGTACACTGAAGCGTGTGCATACGGAAAAGGGTGCACCGAGCCTCCGGCGTATTGAATGTCAACGTGCACTAAAAACCGACAATTGAGCAAGTGGCAACGCGTGCAATGTCGCTAAAAAAATTCTTTAGATATGTCGAGTTAGGGTACAACATTGGCCACTAGAGAAGATCCAACGAGTTTGGCAACGCATGGTTCGGAACCGCAAATAAACATGGTACAATAGGAAGTTTAATCATTCGTTTCAGCTGAAGTCCAGACATATAGCCGACGCTACGAGCTAAAGGGACCAATCAAGAAGCATCAAAAGTGCAGGTCATTCGGCATTTGCTGTTTATGACTGGTTTCGTGATGATGGAACACGAACAGAAACATGACGAACACCCTGATGGTGCCCTTTAACGCTCTCTGATTAGTCCCATCAGCTCGTAGCGTCGGCCACGTCTGAACTTAGGTGATACTTAGTAGTTTCGATATCTCCGATAACGATACCCGAGACTCTGCCGGCACCTTGCGCATGCATCGTATCGTTATCGGGCCTTGCTGTGAGGGTTATCAGAACGACCTACCGAATACTTTACTAAGGAATACGGGACACTGCCCTCATTCGCATTAGACGAACGACAGCCGCGCCGAATCCTGCCCTGGTGGAGTGGTTTATTTGACGACGCCTCTATTCCAACCCTCCTCCTCTTGCCGCCAGAGCACGTGACCAGGCGACGCCTCGGAAGGCGGTGCGGTTGACGGGGTCGCGGATGCGAAGACGGTACAGACCGCTGCCGTCATCATGCATTTCGGCGGTTCTTCGTTGTCGTCTTTTTTTATATATTCTCAGGATGTGTCCTATATTCCTCTAGTGAAGAATTTGGATCTACTAAAACCCCTATTAGTACAAAAACCTAATCAGATGTTGACTGCTTGCTAAGACGAAAATCATTGAGAACGCTAGAAACTTTCCTCCTACATACGTATTTGGTCGCGTCAACCTTGGCACCTATTATGATGCTTAGACAGAAGTGATAGCTGGAAGGTCTACTATTCCCCCAGCCCCCGATAGGACCGTGGAGCGGGTATTTCGAAGCATGCATCCACGTCCGTGGCGCGTGCCCACCGGAATAAGTAGGGAGTTTTAGAATAGAATCTGGTTCACACAGCCCCGTTTTCTTACGTTACGTTACGTTCGTCACGTTAAATCACGTCACTGGGACATCTGTACTTCGTATGAAGAATGGCAACCAATTTAAGGAGCAACACTGCACGCGAATTTCGAAGCACGAGATATCCCGGTGATTCATAACGTAACGTAAGAAAACGTAAGTGAACGCGCCTGTGTGAATCGGTCTTAACACTTTGGGTCCGCAGGGCAGCTCGGGACGTCGCACTGCGCAAGCGTAGAAGTTCTGCGCATGCGCATTGCGACGCCCCAAGCTGTTGAGGGACCCGAAGCGTAGGGACCTCCTATTCTAAAATTCACTAACATCGTAACTACAAAAAGAGCTACTAATGCTTGCAAGTTGCTCAAATCGAGCTCGGGCGGAGATGAACACAGACGGCTCACGAAGCTCGCGCGGCGAGAGATCCAACCCAATAATGCCCACCCCGTCCTTCTATCCCAAATAGCGACTGAGATCATGCTTGCCCTCTCGTGTCTAGCAGCCTTATTCTCGTATACGCCGACACGGCGTGTAAAAACAGCCCAAAAAGACACCGCCTTTCGAAGGAAGTATGCCAGCTTCCCGGAACTTTTAGCCCTCCCGCAACATTTGAGCTGTTTTTCTTTTTCTTCGTAACTTTTCTTCGTACTATTTAGAACCCCTAATAATAAGCCACGCTTCAGAGTAACGACACTCGAGCCATCTTGGTGCTTAAAATCGCGGTTGGCGGTTATCTGAAGCCTTATCTGAAATGGAAGGAAACGCTTTTCCGTCCTGCAGAATTTTTGTAAACAGTCCGCGACAGAGGAAAACGATATCGCCTGAGCTCCCCTGACACCGAGTCGAAAGTTGAGAAAGCCGCGTCTTCAAATGTGGTAACTGTCTCCAATAGACCCTTTTCAAAAGTCCGAGCCAACGCCTGTCCGCCATTGCTCGATCGCGCACGCTGAGCATGTATGTGGACACGAGCGCCGCGTCAGCGTTCGGCCACGACTCGGATCCAATCACGCGCATCGTGTCCAAAAAATGGCGACTGCCAATGTTGCTCGATGGACATTTTGAAAAGGGTCCATTGCGCCCGCTCTGCGCTAAACACCAAAATGGCGGCGTCCACGAGATAATCGGGGAACGGAGTGCCGATGCTCCGAGCCTAGGCTTATCTTGTGGCTCCATACTTCGTTTCACATCGTAACTCCCGTACCCGCAGCCAACGCTACGACCCGATTGAACCAATCAAGCAGCACAGAAAGTGGATCGTAACGGCGCTCGTCACGTTTGTGCCTTTCCAATCATCGGCTAAAGCTAAACCAATCACGCAGAGAAAAAAAGCGCAGTATCACGGCGCAGTCACTGGCGCGTGATTGGTTTAGCCCGGGAATAGCAAACGAACAGAGGAGACAAGCGCCGTGACGCAACAGTTTTGGCGCCGCTTGATTCGAGATCGTAGCGTTGGCGGGCGGTCGGACCTGGTGTGAAACGGAGGCACGGTACGATCTGGTAAACGCGTGACTCTGCCGAAGCCCGTTGCTAACCAACAGGCTTGCAGCTATAGCTTATTGGTAACCGAAGTCGATGTAGTAGTCTCTGGAGTGCCTGCGTTCCCTCCTGGCGCTCTTGAGCTCGTCCCAGGAGATGAGGGTGATCGAGGACGTCACGAGGGTGTAAAGAAACGCACCGCCCGCGCCCTTCGAGAGTCCCCGCAGACCTTCGGTACGCTTGATCTTCCGAATGCAGTCCCAGATATTGCGGTAGTAGAGTCCCCGGCCCATAGAGTCCGACGGCTGGGCGTACATGCGCGCGCGTAGCACGTCCACCATCGCGATAGGAGGAGCGGAGATGAGTCCCGACATGATGGCTGCCAGGACTGTGTTGATGAAGAAGTAGCGCTCGCGGTTCTCGACAGCCGTGTTGAGGAGAGTCTTGAGGCCGATGAAGGTGGACATCTGCAGAGCGGACCCGGTGGAGATGCGCAGGATGTTGGACGAAGTAGCACGCCAAAGTCCGTTCCAGAGTCCCTGGGTGCGGTAGATATGCATGAAGGCAGACCGGGCGGTCAGGAATCCGTGCTGGTAGCCTACGGCGATGGAGGCAGTGGCCGAGTAAACCTGAAAGGCAGTGGACAATCAAGTTTCTGTCTGTCTCGCCCGACGTTTGCTGCTCAGAGAGCAACAATCACAACCACATGCATCATTTGTGTCCAGGACCAAGTGTAGAAAATGACTCAAGAAAAGCGTTAGAGCCCATGGGAACGGCAGCCAACTAGGAGACAGTTGCCTTTAATGGGCCTCTTATAGCAAGACGTCAGTTGATGTTCTGAAAATCTTCGAAGAAAGATCTTTCCAAACCCTTGTAAGGTACCCCCGCTAAAAAGAGTTAGCAATTACTCGACGGCAGACGATCATATCATAGGATGCTGTGTGTATGTACTCCAGATTCTCCACTAGTTTTTATTACAACTTCGGAAATTCAGGGAAGTAAACGTGAGACTCTGTAAGGTGTTTTGTTTTTCATACTTCATCATTTGTACAACATGAGTTTTCGACCGGCACTGCATAAAGAACTAATAGAATAGTGAGTACACACTCGCACGTTGTAAGACAGACCCACGGACTATTTCTTTAGTTACCGTGATACATGAAAACAACCAACTAACGGTACAAACCTGTTCCGAAAAGTGTTCAGCATCCAAGGTGATTAGCCCGATATGAAATCAATCCGCCTTATCTAAGGCAGTCTCAAGAAAGAGCATTGCCAAGGCTCGCACCCAGTCTGTATAAACCTTATAACGCTTCTTCTCTAGACTCTCGTCGATAACAGCGACTAATTTAATTTCGAGGAAGATTTGGGACACACCTGCATGTGCGTCTTGAGCAGAAAGAGCGGCGATCCGGCGAAAGCGCCCACCGCTCCAGACACAGCCCCAGAGATGGCGCTGAGTCGGATGCTGGGTTCCAAATTTTCATCAAGCGTAAAGCCGAAGTCTTCAATAATCTGGAAGATCCCCAGGCGCAGTCCGTTTGCTAGCAGCTGGTAGCCTAAGCCTGGCAACAGGCCGCGGTAAATGGCCAGCAAGCCGTCGTATCTGGCGACGGTATAGATGGCCTGTGGCACGTTCCGGTAGACGAGGCGAGGTTGCTTGGTCCGGTCCTTGCCTGCGAGAAAACCATTTGTTCAAAATATTATCCAAAAGAACATCCCTCTACCAGACACTAGAGATGACGCTGACTTCAGAACTACACGGAGCGGTTAGGACATTGGTGCAGATAAAGCCGCGCGTTGTCGAAGGACCCGCCAGTATGGCGTCGTCTCTCAAGTACAGTAACGCCTTCAGCTTCACGTAAAAGACGCGAAAGCAATCTAGGCCTCTGTTTAAAGGGGCCAGGACACGAAAATTAAACGGATAGATTATTTTTTAAATGAAATGGACATGGAATGCTAAGTATATACACCAACCTTCGCGATTTTAGAGCTGTAGTAATTGCAATAACCAATTTACAAATTTTGATAATTTTCATCTGGCGACCAGGCGACACTGCCCAAGTTAGTCACACCATGGTGCCCATAAACCACGTGATCATGAACGCTCTCTCATTCTAGGCGCCCCCATGATCGCACAAGCTCGCCTCGCCGCGGTACGATCAAAGCTGCTCACGCAACTCGACAACCCCAATCTATTCTCGCTCTCGCCCCCGACCCTTGGACCTTCCACCCTGCATGCGCCTGCGAGATTGTCCAAAACGATGGCGACCACGGCGAGTTCGTCCATGACTCGCTGTCGCTGAAGCTGGTCGCCAGCGGGTCGCAGTCAAAATGAAAAGCTTCCACCATCTCTTGATAACAATAACTCTTATCGCTGCTGCGATCATTGTCGAAGATTTCGACGAAGCGAGCGATGCCGTACACATAATCGTCACGGACCGTATGCTCGAAACGCAGAGGATAAACGAAGAAGCTGAAGATCGAGACGCCAAGATAGCCAAGTCTGTGAGTGCGTGCGAGGGGACGCCGCGGGGTTGACTGGTGACATCACCAGCCCGCCAGCCACGGTGCCCTTTTCGAAGGGGGCAGATCCGAGGGTACCGCATATAAATCTATTTATCCACGAAACGATCGCGCCATTTTCAAAACAAATTTAGCAGGATTATAGGAACATACAATGGGTGGTAGCAATGTAGTTATCTCATTTTTTTTTGGCGTTCCTGACTCCTTTAATGCCACAACAGCTGCCAGTGTGGTGGTCTTGCTGCCGGCATGTTTTCTGCAGCAAACATTTCGCACCACCGAATTCGTGCTCCTCGGCAAGAACAAGCAGAAATGACCGTCATTACGGTGCAGCCTAGACTATCACACGTGAGCCCGCGGTACAAACGCATTCTCCAGGGCCTCTATTTTTGACGAGTGGACCCATACCGATGCACAAGGCTTACCTATATCGTCTACTCTAAAGGTGACATGGAGGCAAGCCTCAAAGCTTGCGCTCAGCGTGGAAGACAATGGCGTTGCCAATCCGTCAGTACCCTCTAAAGACATGAACACCATACTTCAACAAGCCCGCGGACAACAAACCCCGCGTGATGCCGTTACAACAATAAGCGTAATTATTTTAAACATACTCAGTAAATTACTCTAAAACAGCGAAATCAAAGGAGACATCCTGACCGCAAAAGCACACAGATATCGCTTCAGCTTACGTTTGACGGGAGGCTGGAGTTCTCCTTGTAACTGGATACGTATCTTGGCCACCTCGATCGGGTGCGTGAGCAGACTGGCCGAGCATGAGGCTGCAGCACCAATCAGGATCTCTGCCATCGGTCTTTCGGCGCCCGACTCCCCGCCAACCTGCAACAACGATGCCCCAATGGCAACATCAACACACATACCACATGGAACACAGAAACGGTCGAAGCTAGTAGGAAGAACGTAAGAGGAACCTCCTGGAAACCACAGAGTGGCAACCAACGTTTGGCTAAAAATCTTGGTGAGACATGCTGAAGCAGGATAAGGACACTCTGAAGAAGCTAAGACTCTTAGCGAAACATGCTGAAGAAACTAAGAATCTTAGTGAAATAAGCTGAAGAAGCCACTCCTAGCGAAACATGCCGAAGAAGCTGAGACTCTCATTGAAACGTCGGCTTGCTGCCACTTTGAGGCCTTCGAGGTGTTTCTTATTTCAAGAACATACCATATCGCTGTCAACTCCCCACGCTCTGAACACAACTCTTAGTAACTATGTAACCAACACAGCTCACGGGTTCGGGGTGGCATTTACCTCCACCACCACGTCTACGCGATAGCCAGATGGACTCATCGTCTTCCTGAACCTCTGGCGTTAGCATTCGTTCATCGCCTCCATTCGCTTTTGCTTCCATTGATATAGTCAAGCAAGCATCCGTGTACAACGAGACAGGAATGATTCGAAAGGATCTTCTTCTTCTCCTACTGCCTCTCTGCCATTTTCCGATACCGGTGGTTTGGAAGGTTGGGATGTTACGTTTGCAGTTATGGTGGTGAACGCGCTGCGTAGCACGAGCGCCGACACGATAATGGTCGCTCGACAGTTCCTATAACGCAAACATATTTTCGTACAAAAATCTTTGGGACCATTACTCGATCCCACAAATGTCTGAAGTAAAAACAAAGGCACCGGCACGTGGACCTAGTTCAGTAGCATCTGTAGAATGCTTTTGTTTGTATGAAAACTAGTGCGTAGGAGGCTTTTTCCAAGGCCACGCCCTCGTGCCCATGCCTTTCTCTGCACTGCAGATGTTTGTGAGATTGAGTACGATTTCGAAAATGGTAATGTAGTTGGTTTCACTTACAGTCTAGATTCACTTTATGTGCGAACGAAGCCAAAGCTGCAAGCACGAGTATGGTGGCGTCTACATGGAAGCAACCGTAGCACATCGAATCGAGATGTGACTATTTTGATTGGTAGTGGATGGGTAGAAGAGGAAGAAGCAGGAAGAAAGGGCGCGTGTGATTGGTCCCTGTTCGATTCAATGCGTTATGATCGCATTCATGTAAACCCGTTTCGATCTGGATGAGCATCGTACCGGCGTGCGGTCGTGTATCACTACTGCGTGGTGCACGTTAAAGACCCTAGGGTGCCTTCATGTGCGCTTTGCTTGGGGTGATGACGTCTGGCCATTTTGTTTCCGATTCTTCTTTTTATTTTTTAATCTGAAGCACGTGAAAGAGCGTGTCCCTGCACGCGCTCGTGGCGCTGACTGTGCTACGGCGACATTTTGTTTCCGGCAATTTCTTTGTATTTTCTCTGTGAGCGCGTGCTGTCGGCATCGGGTACTACAAAGGGTGGCATCACCCAAAACAGAAGGCCATTGAGGCACGCTAAAAGACCCCAGGCTAGCGGTTGTACTGCACTGGTTAAATTGCTCATCTACAGCGAGTGACTCGTCGCAACCTTAAATGGCTGACCAACTACACGCTGTATAAATATCCCCACAACCCAATTTCTTTTTCATGTAAACCCAGCCTATGTTGCCTCGAACGATGCTTGCATTGCATGAGCCCCCGTACTCGACAGGGACGCCGGTTCTCGTTGTTTTAACTTCAGAATCAGTGCTGGAAGCAGTGCCTGATGCAGCACTGACATCGCACCGATAAAACATATTTTGTACGGCCGATGTGACGAGCGCACTGTATAGTCCCGAGCTCCGAAGACGTTCCTCGGGCGTGAGCACACCGTCACGAGAACCGTCTACGTCATGCGCGAACGTTTGTCTGGAGCGTACAGTGGACATCGAGGCAAACTGACTACTTCGTGCAAAGTAGGCATACACTGCAGAACCGGAAACTCTGGCGTACGCAGCCAATCGTCGAAAGCCGTTGGCGGTGCCAACTTCTGCCCACCAACGGAGGCACCACTCAAACCGTGAAAGGTAACGTGCGCATATGTGCAATACATTTTAACGAACGATAAGCAGTGCGGTATCAATGAGATGATATCAGGAGGGGACAGCCCGGACCCCCTCTGTACTGGCTGTATAAAATAAAAGCCGTGGCTAATGGATAGATACTACGTGGCTTGCAGGCTTTTCAGCTGTTTCCAACTGATGCACAGAAATAAAATAGCCTTCAAAATAGAGGTAGGCTTTAGACCAGAGGTGCACAACTCAAAAATGAAGCAGGCCAAAAAAATGTTTATTGGAACTGCGCGGGTTTTCAATATGGAATTGTGAGCTATCTTCGGGATCGTCCTACTTTATACTGGGGACAGTTCAACAATAAACAATGTTTTGGGGGTTAAATATTTTCTCTTTTGTGATCGGGCTTTGTGTGCCAAATTCCCATCCTAGTCCTGTGGAGAATGGGGTTTGGATTGTTTTCATTGCCCGAAATGTCCCACAACTTCTCAATTTATGGGGGCATTTTGAAAGTTCCTAGTAAAACTGATGGCTAGATGCGCGTGTTGCAACCAGAGTTTCGTGAGTACATGAAGTATGCAGTGCTACGAAATGTGGTACCGGTTGCATTTTGGCGCCCACATTTGACTGCTTGGTCAGTTTTAGCTGATGTAGTATTTCATCTCGGCAGCTTGCCGGTTTCAAGCATAAACGCACGGTCACTCGTACGGAAGGAGAGCAACGAGCCGGTCGTGGTAAATGGTGAGAAATCGTTCCCGAACCTGACTCGTAGAAGCAGAAAATATCGAGTGTGCTTTAATATAGAAAACGTCAGAAACAACGTAAGCGGATTTATTATATTCATATTATAAAGTAATTGCGATCTAGATTACCAGCGATATTCAAGGTTACTTTCTCTGTCCACCCTGGGTAGAGCGCATGTCGATGACTCCTAATTTGTACTTGCCCGTGCGTATTTCCTCGTTATTTTAACGTTGTACTCGCTACCGCGAGAATAATGCTGTTTTACGAATTTGTCTAACTAAATTTTAAGCCCAATTACACAGAATCTGGATTGTCACCTTTCATGAGGCAGTTCCATGATCCCGATGACAGCGTAGTGCTAAGCCAAAGCCATTCGTAAATATTCACTCGGTGCTAACAAAAAAGACAAGAAAACCAAGGACCACACACGGTTTTAGGTTGAATGGCAATACCTCACGTATCACCGAAAAAAAACACACAAAAAACTTTATTATGAAAAAAAATATTTACTGTAAACCGAAACTATGCTCTCGGATAAAAGCAAAAAAGAAAAAAAAAGTATGCCGAATTTGGAGGAAAAAAATAAAGGTTAAAAACGCCACAGCCTCAACAGATCATTGCGAGTAAATGAAAGAATAGTAAGGGCGCAGGCTAGACGGCAAACGAGGCTAAAGCTTCAGGCACACCGCTCATTCATCATGGAGAAGGCACGGTGTTCGTTACAGACATGAGACAGAATTATCTGCGAACACTCGTCAAGCCCGTTCGAGGCACGTTTGCTTCATACATATCCGTATGCTTCGAACGTAGCCAAAGACAGTTTTCATATGATCAATGTGACAGGACAGTCATACCAAGAAGAAACACGCCTCGGGCAGCCTCTGCAGACTCTTTGATGTATGATGCATTATCAGTAAGACCGCGGCTTTATGGAAGTAAGCGGCAACGACTGCGAAGGGTCCTCACTCGAGTATACCGGCCCTAGCAAGTTCTCCTTTGCCTCATCCTACGAAAGTCTCAACAGACGCGTCAACATTTGCGCCCGGTGCTGATTTGTCTCCACGGTATGCATTCCTCGCGAGTGCGTATGCAGACGTATAGAACGCGTACATACATGCGTATACCCAGGTTGAGGAGAAGGCACTGGGAATTGTGTCTGGGTGTGAGACGTTCGGCGAATTCTCAGCAGCAAGGAAAATAGTTGCGCAAACTGACCATCAACCATTAATCGCTTTACCGAGAAAAAGAAAAAGAGAGAGACAACAAAGAACCGGGGCAACTTTTTATCGATCCGCTTGATAGATGGTTTTTATTGATATTTTAATCTTGGAAAGAAGTTCGTAATTGCGACCACTTTCTCGCATCTCTTGTGAATCACGAGCCAAAGACAACGCAACCGACCTGGACAGGCTTCGAGTCCGATTTCTGACAGAACATCTAAAAACGCTTAATATTGAACGCAATCGAAAGTTTATTTTACGTCTAGAAATGTGGATACTCAGAGGAGCCGTCGCATTTTTGGTGTTCAACACTCGTGACATATGGTCTGATACGTTATCGATTGAGCCGAGGCCACGCCGAAAGCCAGTCATCGAGATGGGGTAGACGTGGTTGTGGTTGTTTTTTCCTGGTACGACACAAATCTTGAAAGGACGACGCATTCGAGGATCTCTCCGACGCAGCCAGCAAGAACGAAAAAGGTGTGTGTGTGTGTGTGTGAGAAAGAGAAAGAGAGAGCATCTGTGTTTGAGCTTCCATAAACAATAAAAACTATAAGAACCTATTTTTGTTTTTGTTGTTGTTGTTGTTTTACACGACTGAAAGGCTTATGGCGCTCTCGCTTTTAGTCGTAGGAGGAAAAATCTATAGATGCTAGAAATCCTTTCGAGAAAATCCTTCCCCCAGCAATCCGACGCCCACGTGATGCTCTTGTTCCATACCCGTCTGCGCAATAGTTGGTGCCCGCCCCGACAGGAGGCTCTCCAATTTCCTGGTAGGTCCGAGGGTTTTGTCAAACAGGCAAACACTCGAGCGATCCTGAGACGCTGAAGTTCCATCGTCCATTCGCTGAGCTGTTCGCGAAAATCTGCATTTTCGACAGCCTGCATGCATGCTGAGACGTCCGACGGCACGCACCGAAGAACGATTTACCGACGGCCCTCCTATTATGTTTACCCATGTCCAATAGACGCGCCGCGCCATATCCGACAGACACACGGCGCTCTTCGCTGTCTAGCACGACACCACATCGACCACTCAGGTGCGAATTTATGGGACAGGCTGGGTGCGGGGGAGGGGCCTTTGCAATAGAGATGTAACATCACAGACAGATATAACGGGACGGATATGACGTCAAGAACGGAAATAGCTGCCCTTTCACAAAAATAGACAGAAAAAGATACAAACAAACTGGTTTAGGCTTTTTTTTTTACATTAAAAGATCGCCTTTGGGGTTTAGGGAAAGAGGGGGGGAGCGATCGCTTCCTCCCCCTTTTTTTCTCTTCATTAAAACTGCTTCCGGTGACCAAATAATGCCTAAATTACAATAAAGTGTCAGTACTTGCAAGTCACATTTTCTTATTAACTTGCAAGTTCGTTCAATTACAGTTGTATCGATAACGGTGAGAAATACACGAAATCAGAATTATACAGTCGGTGTTCAAAGTCACTTGAGCCAAAGTTTAAAAATATTTTGGTGCATTTCAGGAAGATGATACCAAAGGAATAAGTTTGCTAATTGTTTGCAGCAGGGCAGCCTATTTTTGCAGTTTGCCCAATGAAGTAATTATTTAAGATTACTTATTGAACTTTGTTTAACTCTATTTAGAGCAAACGTTACAATGATAAAGTTGTACATTGCCCTCAAAAACATCTAATTTATTGGTTTTTATAAAAAAAAAAACACCTCGCAAAATCAATTCTACTAAACATTAAAAAAAAAAAAAGCCCGGTAGTGATTTTGGGCTTTCCAGCCTTGTACTCTGTAGCGCTCTCAACCGTAGCTTGAACGAACTAGGCCCGCGTGCTGGACAGGAGGGCACTGTTGACAAGACGCTGTTGACAGGTTCGAGCTATACTTCGTTTCAGCTTAGGTCCGAGAGCTGCCGATGTTATCAGCCGAAGGGCCAATCAAACAGCACAAAAAGCGCAACGTTAGGGCATGATATCTGCGCTCGATAGGACGACCCGACGGAGGAACACGCACAGAAAAACGGCGAACACCGGCCGGTCCTATCAACTGA